>APFE030372846.1:0-22237 GCA_000404065.3 Pinus taeda
GGTTCCTCCATTTGCAACCATCACTTGACACCCTAGTGTGGGATATAGGAAGCAATTCAATTCCTTAGCTATCTTACAATTAATAAAATTATGGGTACTACCCGAATCAATCAACACTATTACCTTTTTCTTCTTGATATGTCCTTCTATATTGAGAGGTTGAGGAGTGGTAATTCATGCCAATGCATTACAATATATGGTCAGATTCATTTCTTCTTTCTCTAGGGTTGATTCTTGGTGTATATCCTCTTCTTTTGACGTTTGTTGTTACTTTTTTTCCTCCTCTTCATAATCTATCTAAAACAATTTCTTCTCAACACACTTATGACCTTTAGTGTATTTTCTATAACAATTGTAACAAAGCCCTTTTGCTCTTTTTCTTCCAATTGTTGCGGTGTCAACCTTGTAGGTTGTGGAAGGCCAGGGGAAACAACACTTCCATCTTTATAGTTGTGAGTGGTAGGCTTCCTTGTTTCCATAATTTTGCTTTCAATTTTTCTTGTCAACCTGAATGCCTTCTCCAATGAATCGGGTTCCCAAATGAAAGCCTCATGTTGGATGTTATCCTTTAAAGTCCCTATGAACACATCAATCCTATGCTCCTCTGGAATATCATTTACCCTTATATTCAATTTTTTGAAGTCCTCAATGTGCTCCACCATTGAACCCTTTTGTTTGAGATTTATCAATTGGCTAAAGAAGGTGTTTCTCTTTGTATCCTCATAATGTGCTATCATTTCCTCCATAAAAATTGACCAAGTGACAATTTGTTTATGAGAGCAAATCCATCGATACCATAAAAATGGATTGGGTTCCAAATATAAAGTTGCAATGCATACCTTTTGTGTGTTTTGCGCATTATGGAGATCAAAATATTGTTCCATCTATGGTATCCATGTTACAGGATCCTTTCCATCAAAGTTCCTCATATCGATCTTTGGAACGTGGTGGGTCTTCATTCCAACGTTAATGTCTATGAAATCATGATTAACATTTCTTTTGTTCTCATCGTGAGTTTCCTCTGCTACCTTTTCGCCATTAGGAAGCCTTTCTTGTAGCAACTTTGTCAAACCTTCATTCAGACCTTCCATGTCTTTCTTCAGATCTTCAATGTTGTCTTCCTTCAAATCATGATTAACATTTATTTTGTTCTCATCATGAGTTTCCTCTACTACCTTTTCACCATTAAGAAGCCTTTCTTGTAGCAACTTTGTCAAACCATCCTTCCAACCTTTCATGTATTTCTTCAAATCTTCAATGTTGCCTTTCATTTTTGCTTCTATACCATTGATGTCATTCTTCAAACCATACATCTTAGCTTCTGTTACTTTTTGTGAGAATGAAATTTGTGGCACTTGGTCTCTTAATTTTGATATATCATGTTGCATTTCTTCCTCTTCTTCATGTGTCATAGTAGAGATTTTAGGTTGCTTACTCGGTGTTGCCATTTTCTTTCTTCGTGGCATCAAATAATGAAAAATTTCTTCACTATGACCTTTCAATCACTTCAAACTAATTTTTCAAACAAAACTTATGTAAATTTTTAAAAATAATACACACCTTTTTTTGCTTTGTAGGAGCTCTATATTGAATCTGTTGTATCTCTGTAATTTCGGATTTCCAAGGTCTAAAATTTCATCCTGTGATAGCCCTCTATGTCCTCTTTCTAACCCCACAAGTTTGATCAATATTGGATTTTCCAAGAAGGAGTTATTCCCAATCTCCCACAATGACCTCATTATAGACAGGTTCAGTAGAGCGAATTTGTATGAAGTTCCTCATATCACTCTTTTGGCCTTAGGCCCTGAAAATGATACCTAACAAACTACATTTTGTCCTTTTTATGCAACTTGTTGCAAAATTTGAATCCAATTCTCAGATAGAAAGTTATGATGATTTTCCCAAGGTCACCTGTTTGAGATGGAAATCAAGATCCTACAAAAACCCTAACTTCCTTGGTTCATATCTCTGAAAATATAGCGAGAAACAGTCTTAAATTCGGACATGACATTCATCATGATTTCATCTCAAATTGGTTTGTTTTTCAGATTCGTAAGCCTCGTAGAAAAAAAAATTATAGCGAAAATTCCATGATATCCTATTTGAATAAGCAAAACCCTAGAATCCAAAGCTCTGATACCAACTGTTATGCAACCAACTCACAAAATATAAGAAAAGATAGATCATCGACTTCAAAATCAGCCTCTTCAAGGGGGGAAACCTCCTTTACATTACACAAATGAACAATTCTTGGATGATCCAAATGACAAAACCTCCTTTCTATATATAGGAGTCTAAGGGGTCACAATATAATCAGAGTCGACATAACAATAATAATGTAAGGGCACAACAATAACAATAGTGGGCTTCTATGGGGCACAATAATAACAATATGGGGAAAACATGGGCACAAAAATAACAATAAGGGGATACAATGACAATAATAATGGGGGAATCACTAGTATTATAGGGACCTAACATAATTAATGAAATAATAAGGCAACAAATATTCACAAGCAATTATCAAGTATGAGAAATAAACCCTAATTTGCTAGCTTATTGGTTTCCCAATAGTTTACTTACGTGGAGGAGGAGGGAGTGGAAAAGGGGGCCCACATGGGTGGAGAGTGCGACCCCCTCTCCACTCAAAATTCAAGCTTTGAAAAGAAACTTTGTATGTCTCCCTTATATTATATGAATTAGGTCTTCCTTTATGATATATGTTGTAAGCTTTGTACTCCAGCTCCACGTCACCCCATAGAGTGGGACCCCCTCTCCACTCAACATTCAAGATTTGAAAATAATACAAGACTTATGTGAATGATGCCCTCCTTTATGATATATGTTGTAAGCTTTGTACTCCAACTCCACGTCACCCCGAAGAGTGGGACCCCTTCTCCACTCAACATTCAAGCTTTGAAAAGAAACTTCATATGCCTCCCTTATATTATATGAATGAGGTCTTCCTTTATGATATGTGTTGTAAGCTTTGTACTCCATCTCCACATCACCCCGAGAGTTTCATCCTTGTGGGTTTTGAAGGAGCACCACAAGAAATCCACAAGAGGAAACTCCCGAGGTGGCGTTAGCTCAGCTACGGTGGTTCTTTAAAATTTATATTATTTAATTTGTTATTACTATTTTTTATATTATTATATTTTATAGTGACACACACACATATATATTATATATACAAAGGGTTTGAATATTCGATGGCTTTTTTAATAAAATATTAATATTTACAATATTAATTAATTAAAATTAAACTAATTAACTTGGAGTAACTAAGTTGAATTAACTTTCAATAAATTAATTTGATAAATCTATTTACATATTTTGTGCCTAAGCGATGAAAATGACCAAACTTTGACCAATGGAATCTTGCAAACTGTGCAACGAAATTAGATGCAATCTTAGTCATTAAAAAGATGGTGGCAAAGCGAAAGTAATGAAAGCATAAAAAATGAAAAACAGGAAAAGTGAAAATCAGCCAAAATAAGGCAATTAAAATAATCTAGGAGCAATATTAACAAAATTTACATGGAGTGTCTCATAATTTCAAAAAAAATAAGGGGGGTTGTTAAGGCCTCAACAATACCTTATTATGATGATAACTAATGAACAAATTTTCAAGGAAGTAGTAAAATGTCATGAAGTTTTAATTCAAAATATAATAACTATAACTACAAACAAAACTCTATACACTACCGCTCGTGTGTGTGTGTGTGTGTGTATATATATATATATAACTAATGAATAAATTTTCAAGGAGTAGTAAAAATGTCATGAAGATTTAATTCAAAAATATAATAACTATAACTACAAAACAAAACTCTATATGCACTGCTCATGTGTGTGTGTGTGTGGTGTGTGTATATATATATATATATACACAACACACACACACAATGAGCCAGTAGCATATAGAGTTTTGTTTGTAGTTATAGTTATTATATTTGAATTAAAACTTCATGACATTTTACTACTCCTTGAAAATGCAACCATGTATAGGAACCTCACCAACGCTGAAAGTGCTAGCAAAGTCAAACCTATAAAAATAGATTAACGTGCTCAACTAGGGAAATTTATGTTTATTCTTTAAGAGGGTGCCAATGTTATAAACATGATAAATAATGATAGTTAATTAATGAAAGATGTGTCTTATCAAAAAGACATGTCCATTAGTGAAAAGGCACTCCTCCTAGGCATTTATAATGATGGTCATTATTATAATATTCATCCTTTTATCAATTATTCTAATCATAAATACATATATTCTATTACACAAATTCAAGTATAATACGAACAATTGTAACATCAAAGCTTTCAATGAATGGGGTGTGAATACACCAAAGATGACAAGTGAAGATATAAAAGAGTACATTGTAGCGATAGGCATTGGTGGTGGTTCCTTATGGAACCAATGAAATTTCCCAATGGCCAACACTATCAGTGTTAGGAGTAAATGCAACCCACAAACATTACCTAGGTAGAAATACTAATTTTGCTCACTAATGTAACTTTCTCAAGTGTAAGCAATGGACTCTTAACTTTAAGTAGTCAAGGGTCGTAATTAAATAAGAGCTAGTTGGCTCAAAGAGACTAGTAAAAGCAATTTAACCTTAGCCTATGAATGATAAGGTGTCTCCTTAATTTTGCACACTCGAAGTAAAATATTTTAAGAGCTCGAGGACAAGTTGTATGTTTAAAATAAGAAACTGCTATGGGAAGATATTTGGATACCTATCCTCACAATCCAATCTTGGACTATTAATTGTTTTATGACTTTCAATGGAATAATTAAATCTATAAGATGCTTATGTTGATTTATTTTAGGAGGATGAACTTCCATTGTAGGCTAATGGATTTACTTAGAAGTATGATGAAGGAGGTATTTTAAATGTTTAACCTTTTCTAATTCACTAGGATCAATTTATGGGAATAAGATACCGAGCACATTTGGGATAAAGAAGACTTATTAGGTCCTTCATGTGTGTGCTTCATATGAAGAATCAATAATGTTTGCAATTGAAGTGTTTGAAAGTAAATTTGCAAAATTTTAAGAAATTTGATGAAGGAAAAAATGTGAAATCAAAGGGTTCTTACTTCACTTAATTTTTACTTGTAAAGCTTAGCAAATGTTGAAACTACTCCAAACATTAATTTTGCAAAAACTTAAAGAAATTTGATGTAGGTAAAATATGTGAACTTTAGGGTTCTTACTCCACCTAATTAACTTCTAGACAATTGTGAATTTTTTAAATAGACAATCACACTACAAAAATTAAAATGTTCAAAAAGAGATATTTCACCTTGAGCTCACTTTCTAATTTGCCAAGATAACTTAATGGTTCCATTTTCTAGCTACGAGGTTCACCAATCACTAAGAAAATGAAAAGAGTGAAAAAAACCAGCCTAAAATTCCTCAAAATTAAAGCATGTTACAAAAAATAACTAAATAAATTTCTTAAGGTCTAAAAACTACATTCAGCACCAACCCTCATGGGTTTTTATAAAGACAATCATGTAAGTTGCACATAGGGATAGTTAAATTTTCCACAAAAAGAATTTTTTTTACTTGATACACAATCATTCCATGGGATTTCCACAAGATAATGTGTTTCTACCACAAAACATTTATGGAACAAAGATAAACAACCATGAAAACCACTAGGTTCATGAAAAATGATTTGTTTGGAAATATAACCATTGAAAGATATTTTCTTATTGAAAGTACATGTTAATTAATGTTCATGCAAGTCACCAGAGGTTAGAAAATAACTAAAAACAACATAAAAAGTGATATATAATTATATAAACCCAAGTAGGGGTCACTAACATGCGTTGGGGGTTTGGGTGTATTAGTGAGTAGAAACCCTTGATTTAGCCAAGTTGTGAGCTAAACAATAGACAATAGTATTTGTGGGACAAGCACAAGAGTATTGCAATAGAAAATAAAAAATAAGAAAGGATAGATGCAACCAAACTATAAGTTCAACTACAAAAGTGTTATTTAAACACAAGAAATTTGGGGGAAACATGAATACACATATATTAGTCGAATGGAAGAGCATAAAATGAGTAATATCACCTGGTGAGAATGGTTAGAAGAAAGTATCCTATAGCACTCATATTGGTATGGGTCGTTTTGCATTTTAAAAGCTGTCTCTAATTATGATGAATGAGGAGATCTTGGTCCCTCTATGAAATGATAAAAGAAAATGTAAAGGCAATGGATGGTAGAGATAAGAGAGTAAGATGATTGATCTTCAATCTCATTTCTCCAACATAAATTGTAATTCTTCCTCTCCTCAAATGTTATCCCATGGATTCCATTTTGAGGGAGATTCTAAACTCCATAAAGAACTAGTTTCAATGTGAAATCTATTCATTCAAATGAGTTCTCAATTCTTTAAAGAGACTTTTAGGAGATAAAGTACTCCTTGTTGATTGGATGAGAGTTTGAATTCCTCCTATACATTAGCCTAGAGCCACCTTAGTCATACCTTCCAACTTAAATGCACCAAATAAATTGATCTCACATGCATGCACAATGTTCCATGTATATCGAGGGTATCTCACAAAAGTCTTGTAAGTTTTAGTGAACAAGAGGTCATGAAAGTTAATTAAAAACCACTCTCAAAGGTTCATTTCTTACTCTTTATGGTGTTGCAAAGTAGACATGAGGTAGTGTTATTATGTTGTATTCTTGTCAACTAAATAATCACTTAAATGTCTCTTATGAATGAAATTGAGGTGATAACACACTCATGTTTTATAGTCATGCTCCCACCTATTATTTCCTGATCCGGAGATAAAAAATTAGGCCCAAAAATGAAAGTGTTCATAATCTCCCAAACTAGTACCATATCATAGTGTTCGTTATCTTGATTCCAACGCTGCTTGAATCACCTCAATCTGATGTCGTATGAGGAAGTTATTATGTTCTAAAGTTTTTTTCCCAACAACTAAAAAGTCAACTTGTGGAGTTTACTGCACCGCTGAATGGTAGGTCATACCGCTGACGTTAGCTTCATGACTGGGACATATAACGAATAGGACAACCAATATGGGCTCAACACGTGGAAGTGTTGTATGAGGTTAAGTGTTGATATTTTATTGGCGGTCAGTGATTGAAGTGACAAAATGAGAGATTGCCACGTGGCCCTCATTCATTGGCCAAATTGTTTATAGGCTATTAGACCAACCTCGATGGGGTTCAACCCTTAACCTCATCACAACAAACCAAATTCTTACTAACACAACAATGGTGTTACTTATTATATATATGTGGCCCAAATACATTTAAAACCATATGACCGGTCATTTGGGTAGAGGGGCGGCGCATGTGGCCCTAGTCCCTAGTCACATGATGTTCATATGTCCATAATAGGAAGGAGGAGAGGGGTCGGGTGGTTAGCCCTGGCCCTTGGTTACATGTCATACCATATGACCCACTACAGACAGTAGAGGCGCTACCATGGAGGGGGCAAGTCATTAAGCCCTAGCCCCAATCCCATTAATGGCCATACAACCACAGAAAAGGTGGAAGCGATAAATCCGGGAAGTTAGCTCCAACCCTTGGCCATATTAAAAGTCACACAACCCAAACCGATGGAGTGGAGGGCTTAGCCAAAGGGGGCGAGCGTTTAGCCTGACCCCCGGATCTATATGGCATGTGACTACCCTTAAGTGCTCGGAAATCAACACTTAAAGACTTATGGCACATTTAAAAGAGGAAACAAATTGTACCGTTTACGGGTGAAATTTTTGCTTGGCAGTTAGCAAAATGGTGGGGTTCATTTCCCAAATAGCCAATTTTGCCAATTTGTAGGATAGTTAATAGAAAAAACTTCTAGGAGGCATAGCTTGGTGTATTTTCAACCTTTTGTAGCTCAAGAAGAGCCTAGACAGGGTTTTTTTAGTGCTCTAAACTCAATGTAAGCATCAAATTTCTGATTTGAGCATTGTATGATGGACTTTTTGCAGAGTCAAGTCCTTTACTGTTATATACAGAGATATTTTTGAGTCCATTTGGAGGCTTATTTGAGTATGGAAAGAGTCTAGATAGGGATTTCCAGGCTTCCAGTTACATCTGAAGTAGTTGTTACTTCAGTAGAGAATCTTTTTTCAGTATTTTCTCAATGTGCTTGTGTAAAAAAAACCCATGCATACCCCTTGATAGGGGGGGAATCCGCCCCCCTTGTGACCCCTCAGCAGTGCCTAGCGCAACATACAGGGGGGTCTAACATGCTTGGGGTAGTTGTGGAAAGAATATAACACAACCCAACATTCTTCCACTTGTTGTTTTCTTTCCACAGGGGGGCAAAAGAGAGCTTAATCATTGATCCAACCCTGTAATGCCCATTGTTTCTCTACACCAAGATAACTTCTCAGTGCTCATAAACTTTGTTAATGCATCTCCAGTATTCTTCAAAATGTCCACCTTTACCAGCAACACCTTTTTGTCCTCAACCATATCCCTCACAAATTGATATTGAACATCAATGTGCTTTTTCTTTGAATGATAAGTAGGGTTCTTTGCCAAGAAAATTGCACTTTTGTTGTCACATTCTATCCTTATAGCTCGATGTACTAACCCCATACTTGAACACAATCTCTACAACCAAACTGCTTCCTTTCTTGTGTGAGTGGTTGCCACGTATTCTTCCTTTGTAGTTAAAAGTTCCACTGCAGACTATCACTTACTCATCCAACTGACTGCACCTCCAAATAGGTTAAACACATACCCACTTGTAGATCTTCTCTAATCCAACTCTCTAGCCCAGACTACATCAACAAAGCCATATATGTCCAAAACTCTATCCAATCCTAGTTTCCTTGGTAGCACAAACCATAATCACTAGCGCTACGCAAATTCCTGAAAACCCGCTTCACTGTCGTTCAATGCTCGTTCCCTGGTTTTGACATAAACCTGTTCAGTACTCCCACTGCATGTGCAATGTCTAGCCTAGTACAGACCATTTCATACATCAGGCTACCTACTACACTTGCATCTGGAACACGGGACATGTCCTCTTCCTCTTCTTGTATATTGGGACACTATTCAACAGATAATTTTACACCTACATGAATATGAACCTTCACCGGTTTACTATCCTGTATATTAAACCTTTGCAGTATTGTCTCGACATACTTCCTCTGGTTTAACCAGAGCTTCCTCTTTTCCTAATATCATTTAATTTCTGTGCCCAAAATATAGTTTGCAGCACCAAGATCTTTCATGTCAAATTTGGAGGACAATTGGGTCTTCAAATCCTAGATAATTTATTTGTCATAGATAAAAGTAATCTATTAGAAGCTACCTTGGAAACAGGAGAAAAAATATCACCAAAATCAATTTCCAACACCTGGGAATAACCTTTTGCTTCCAACTGAGCTTTATATTTCTCCACCTTTCCTTCTGCATTCATCTTCTTCTTGAACATGCATCTATTGCCAATGGGTTTCCTTCCAGCCAACAACTCCACTAGATCCCAAGCCTCATTTTTGTGCAAATATGCCATTTCATCAACCATGGCCTCTTTCCAAAGTTTTCCATCCTTTGAATCTACTACTCCCCTCACAGTTCTGGGATCATCATCAGTAGTAGATAAAGTAAAATTTGAATAGAAAGAAAATGGAATATATCTTTCTGGCTACCTTCTTTCTCGAATTGATCTTCTCACAGCCGGAGTTTATGGCTCTTCATCTTCTAATTCCTCCTCTGTTGTAGAGTCTGATTCTTCCTCCTTTAGATCAAACTCTATTTTCTCAAGTTCCTTTGGTAGGACTTCATGTTTAATAACGTCTTTCACCTCTCTAAACACCACATCTTGGTTGTACACAACCTTCCTTGTTTCTAGGTTCCAAAGCTTAAAACCTTTTAAACCATCCTTATATCTAATAAAGATGCACTTTTAAGATTTACTATCCAACTTGTTTCTTTTCTCCTTTGGAACATGTACATATGCATTACATCCAAATACCCTTAGATGTGAAAGAGAGGGTTTCTTACCAGTCCATACCTTCTGTGGAGTCTTATCCTCCAACGCTGATGAAGGTGCTCTGTTGACCAGGTAACATGCAGTCTCCACTGCCTCTGCCCAGAATTCATGTCCTAACCAAGCACCATTAAGCATGCTTCTTACCCTTTCCATCAACATCTTGTTCATTCTTTCTGCAACTCTATTTCTCTCAGGTGTGTATGGAGTACTCTTCTGTCGTACTATACCACACTTCTCACAGAACTCGTCAAATTCCTTCTTGTAAAACTCTCCACTGTTATCTATCCTCAACACCTTTATCTTCTTCTATGTCTGGTTTTCCACCATAGCCTTAAATTCTTTAAACCTATCAAAGAATTCAGATTTCTTCCTTAGGAAATATATCCATGTATTCCTTGAGAATTCGTCTATAAATGACACATAGTACACATAATTTCCCAGTGATGGAACCGACACATGTCCAAACACATCACTGTGCACAAGCTCTAATATTTGTTTCGTCCTCTTACCACTAGAGGGGAAACTCACCTGATTTTGCTTCCCATATACACAATTTTTACAGAAATCAAAATCCAGAGAGATATTAGACATACCTTCTACCATACCATTACCATGAAGTATTCGAAGGCCCTTCTCTCCAATATGTCTAAGCCTTTGATGCCATAACATGGTCTTTTCTCCAGAGACCATTAGATTTTCTACTCCATTTTCAGGAACCACAGAATTGTTGCACCCATCAATAACAGTGCTATCGCGAATCTTGTACAGAGTTCCAATCCAAACTCCCCACATCAATACCAGTGCTCCTCGAACCATCTTGCAGGTATCTTTCTCGAACACTGTTTTTACACCTGCATCATCCATCTTTCTTACAGAAATCATATTTTTGGCCAATGCAAGAATATGTAGAACACCCGGAAGTGTTCTAATCCTTCCACCTTGAAACTTCAACTTGACTTTTCCGTGACCAATGATTCTAGCCTTCCTGTCGTCCCCAAAGAAGACATCACCACCATCATATTTCTCATACTCGCAGAACCACTCTCTATGGAGAGTGAAGTGAAAGGATGCACCTAATTCAATCAACCATGCCTCATGATCTACATGTATACTTGAAGAAGAAGCCAAGTACACATCCCCACCTTGATCTAAGGTGGTTTTTGCCTCTGTAGAAGGAGCATCATCAAATCCATTTCCTTTCTCAGGAGATTTAGATTTGCAGTCCCTTTTGTAGTTCCCTTCCTTTTCTCACCGGTTTGAGCCAAAAAAAAAAAACATGTTGAGTGCTTTGATAGTGCCCGCATATAGACCACACAATGTTGGTCAAACAGATACAATACTAGCTACAGTTGCAACTTTTCTTCTTTGTGTAAATACTAGTTCTTCTCAAGCTTGTAAACCAAACTAGGAGCTTTTCTAAGTTGTTGCCAGAGGGAGAGACTTTTGAACTCCATTTTTGAGTTTTTTCAGTCAATGTATAGAAGACATCAGACTCTAAACCATTGTTGCATGCCTTGGTATGCTAGAGTTTGTATTTTTCTTGCCTCAAAAGAAATTCTCGAACAGAGCTTATGTGACATACATGTCATGGCCAACGATGCCACCATATCCATGGGAACATTCTCGAACATAGATTTTTGAGATTGTGGTGAGTGGCTCTTTCGAGTTGACTATGACTACTCCTCCACCATCAACACGACCATCATAGCTAGAACCACAACCAACGCATCTGTGTAATTCTATATCTACCTTTGCCACTTCGCGGATCCCACAAAAGTCATGTTATCCATACTTTGCTACCTTGCAAAACTCTCCTTGGCACGATTCCTAGCCAAAACCACTCACAGATATGGATCTCGATGTGAGGGAGGGCTCCATGTCTTTCACATGATTGTGATGTGATTAAGGTTGCCATTTCATTTCGATTAGTGGCCACCTTATCTACCTCTATGGCCGAAGAACACTTCACATCATTTGTGGGTTGACACTGATCCATGTAAATAAAATCATCCCTAGACTTGATTCTACAATCCCATCCTTACCTTGTATTTTCTACAACGCTCAGATTCAACACTCAACAAATCTATGCTTTGCTCGCATCCAATTCTTAGACTACCACTGACCTGAGCTCTGTGACATCTCCACACACGTGCCACCTCTTTTCCAGCAATGCCACGCTCCTTATGCCCAAAGTTGCGAATAGATTATGCGTCCTCTTCTTGTCGAGTCCACATACTTGACTCTTCACCCAACACAAACTCAAATCTAGATCACCATGCAATACAAACATAACTTGCAAACTCAATGCTTCCTTTGATACTTTAGATCAAGCATGTCACTTTGATGATCTGCGGTTAAATCTCTCCATTCACTAGGCCATATAAACCCTTGGCAAAAAAAGCATCCCTCTGAAGCCAAAATGGCTCTGATACTAAATGAAGAAAATTAAACTGGAGAGGATTAATTGATTACCGAGATTCACTGAGTTTTACCAAGAAAAAAAAATAACAGTAACACAACAACAATAATAACAAACAATAACACATAAAAATAAATGTTTATCCTGGGAAATACCCCAACTCCGGGGAAAACCCAACCCAATAAGATCTCATTAGCATTGGCCACCACCCTGGCCAATCCGGCCAAGTGAGCCTTTACTGCTCATCTCCAGGCCTACATTACAATGAAGTTTTCCCAACCTTTTATAGGCTCCATTACATACAATACCACAGGCAGGAAACCATGGGTGCACAATACCATGTGCCCCAAAATCATCACTCTTTAACCTGGTCAACCTTGACTTTAACCCCGAGCCAATTTACCTAACAAAAAGCCTAGACAAGGTTTTTTGAGTGTTTTGAACTCAATGTAAGCATAAAATTTCTGTTTTGAGCATTGTATGATGAAATTTTTGCAGAGTCAAGTCCTTTAGTGTTATATACAGAGAGATTTTTTAGGCCAGTGGGAGGCTTATTTGAGTATGGAAAGAGTCTAGATAGGGGTTTTCTAGGCTTCCAATTACATTTGAAGTATTTTTTACTTTAGTAGAGTCGTTGTTTTTAGTATTTTCTCAGTGTGCTTGTGAAAAAAACCCTTTTCAACACTTCATTGTGAAGTAGTTGTGTGTTTATGATTTTTGATTTCAGGTGGAGTACAAGGACCTATTATGAGAGAATCTTTTTCTGTTGACAC
Source organism: Pinus taeda (assembly GCA_000404065.3). Taxonomy (NCBI): domain Eukaryota; kingdom Viridiplantae; phylum Streptophyta; class Pinopsida; order Pinales; family Pinaceae; genus Pinus; species Pinus taeda. The sequence continues at coordinate 13,200 of APFE030372846.1, forward strand.
AATCATGATTTGTTGTAGGGAGTCATCTTTTTGAGTGAGAATTCTTTGTGGGAGAAACAATACCACTCCAAGAGTTAACAATTTGAAATGTGCTCATTTTCTATTGAGATAAATAAAATAGCCTAGCCATCAGAGTAGGGCCCGAAGATGTAACCTAGGAGGGGTGAACTTCCTTATCACTTTCTAGTTTCTTCTCTACATGTTTATCATATTGAGTTGCATATGAATTCTTTTCACTTTTAAGTTGATGTGAAATCTTAACCACTCATCTTTGAAGAAGTTTCAAAACTAATTTTACATTTAAAGATGCAAGTTTATCATGCTTGCAAAGTGTCAAAGGATGATCAAAATTTCATTTTCAAATCATGTGGTATCAGAGCAGGTTATGACCAAATTGCAAGTATGGGTGAAAGTTTGCACCATCAGCTTCTATAACTGGAGGAGATGAATTATTCTCTCCAAGTGGAGAATGTGGAATTGGGAAGATTGCTCGAAGCAGGAAATGACGAAAAGAAGAAACTGCGCCTTATGTTGCAGAATGTCATTGAAGAGAAAACTGGAGAATATTCAGCTACGTAAGCTTACCCCAAGGCTCAACAAATTTGTAGTCATGGAATGATTGGTGATTGTACCCTTTTTCAAATGAAGAACACTGCTTATATGTTAAATCACAAGAGTGGTTTCCTTGAGTCCACATCTACCACTTTGTCTATAAAATAGAAGGACGAGATGGTTAAGCTTCAAGAAGAGGACCAAAAGTCACAAGCAAAAAATGAGGTAAAATATACTTCTTGTTCATTTCATTATCTAAACAATGATAATGTTTCTTTTGCATCATTTGAGAAACATACCAAGGGTATTGCTATGGAATCGTTGACCAAAATTGGGTACAAAGGTAAGGGTCATGGAATCCATAGTCATGGTCCTATTGAGGTGAGAGCGTAACCTCGACATGAAGGATTAGGTTATGTTCAAGAAGAAGTTGGAGAATACTCCAAATATGCAAGGTCAAAGAATTATTCAAGTGTGAAATTTGTGAAGAAAGAACTCCTGCAAGCTGAAGAAGAATCATGTAATGATGATGATGTTAAAGGAAAGACTAGATGAGCACTTCAAAGGAAGAACTAAGTCAAGTTCTCCTCGACAATCAAGTTCTCCTCGCCAGACTCATAAGCCAAAGGACAACCACAAGAGGTATAAGTGTCATGATTATTCAAAGGCTTTCTATGATTACAAACAACATGATGATTTGAATAACATGTTGTGGAATGTTTTTCCTTACACATTTTGTCATGCACCTAACCATTTTGTAGGTAAGTGTCATAAAAGGAAAGAATTAATCAAGAAAATGAATATGTAGATTGGAAGTGAGACTAAGAAGGAGAATTCTCATCCAAGTTTAAAGACATTTGTGCCAAGAAAAACTCACAAAAACTTTTGCACTCATTGCAACATAAGTGGGCATTGGATTGAAAAGTGTTGGAAGCTGCATCCACATCTTCATCCAAAGAAGGATAAATAGGTAATGGAATCACCTGAGAAGGAGAAGGCAGAAGAATGTGAAAGACAAGCCATAACCATTCTTGAACCAGTTCCAGAAGGAAGTGAAGTGAAAAAATAAAATACCCTAGCGTGGTTGGGTAAGAAATGGTTGGACTATTTGTCTAATTAAAGGCTGCATTTATTTTGTATTTCACATGTTGCATGTCCCCACAGTTTGGTATTTTGTAAAAGTGATATCATGAATAAATCACTTATGTGAAACATTGTTTTCTTTGGCATTGTTATGTTATGTTGGCTTGTTGATGAGTCAATTTGTATGGATTTTGAAGAGTCGAATTTATTCCATATTGTAAAATGTTTTTCCTTCATAGACATTGTTTTAAACATTCTAAATTTGGGGATGAGCAGTTGCATCACATTCAATATGCTACAAGTGTGTCAAGAACTCATACACAAGTATTTCTATGTGAAGCTTGTTTAGGTTATTTTCCCCAGTATTTTTGGATTTGATCCTTGCTAAATATTTTACAAAAATGGCCATAGCAATGTGGATAAAGCCAAGCATGCCATTGAAAAAATGTAGCCAGTGCATCAAATAGTACAAGTATAATTTGAGGACAACAAAACAAAGTACAAAGCAATGCATGACAATCATTGAGTTGCTTATAATTTCCAGGTGGAAGATCAAGTTTGGTTTCAATAAGGAAAGACTTCAAGGTGAAGATTGTATGAGCCACCAAAGAAACATGGTCATGAAGAGAATGTTCAGATTCCATCCAATGAAGATTTTGTTCCTGAATGTTTAGAAGAATTGTAGCAAGACACAATTCTTGACAAGAGGATAAGGACTTCATGCAGAGGCAATGTGGAGTACCTTGAACGAGGCTCAAAGGCACCAATTAAAACAAGAACAAGAAGGATTGATATTGAGAAAGTAAAGGAGTTGTTTCCTCACTTATTTACTGAGTGAAGACAGGCTTGTGGAGATCCAAAAGTTCATAGTGGGGAGGTATGATTTGAAGTTAAAAAATAGGCTAAAAATGAAAGAGATCAGAATCTCTCGAAACTAGCGCCAGATCATAGTGTTCGTCATCCTGATTCCAATGCTACTTGAATCACCTCAATCTGATGTTGTATGAGGAAGTTATGATGTTCTGAAATTTTTTCCCAACAACTAAAAAGTCAACTTGCAGGGTTGATTGGGCTGCTAATTGGGCAGGTCCTATAGCTGACGTCAACATCATGACTGGGACATATGACAAACAGGACGACTAATCCAGGCTCGACATGTGGAAACGATGTATGAGGTTAGGTGTTGAGATTTTATTAGCGTTCAGTTGTTGAAGTGACCCAATGAGAGGGTGCCATGCAACCTAATGAGAGGGCGCCATGTGACCCTTAGTCATTGGTCAAAATTTTTATAGACTGGCCAACCGACCTTTGCGGGACTTGACCCCTTGACCTCATCATAGCAAACCAAATTTCTTATTTATGCACCAATGGTGTTACTTGTTATATGTAGTTGGCCCAAATACATTTAAAGTCATACGACCGACTGTTTGGGAAAAGGGGTGGGGCACGTGGCCCCAGTCCCCGGTCACATGATGTTCATATGTCCACGGTGTGAAGGCGGAGAGGGGCTGGACAGTTACCCCTGGCCCTTGGTTATGTGTCATACCATATGACCCACGATAGACAACAGAGGTGCTATGGCAGAGGGGGCGAGTCATTAAGCCCTGGCCCCGATCCTATTAATGGCCATACAACCACAAAGCAGGCGGAAGCAATGGGGTCGGGCGGTTTAGCCCCGACCCCTGGCCATACTAAAATTCACACAACCCAGACCAAAGGAGTGGAGGGCTTAGCCGGTAGGGGCGGGCTAACTGCCCGACCCCTGCCCTATGTGGCATGTGACCACCCTTAAGGGCTAAGAAATTGACGCTTAAAGACTTATGGCACATTTCAAAGAGGCGAAAAAATGCATCGTTTGTGGGCAAAATTATCAATCGACAATTAGCAAAAAGGTGAAATCCATTGCCTAGATAGCCAATTTTTCCAATTTACAGGACAATTAGCAGAATAAAAAAACTTCTAAAAGGTATAACTTGGTGTATTTTTAGTCTTTTGGAGCTCAAGAGGAGCTTAGATAGGGGTTTTTGAGTGTTCTGAACTCAATGGAAGCATCAAATTTATGATTTGAGCACTATATGATGGAATTTTTGTAGAGTCAATTCCTTTAGTGTTATAGACATAGAGAGTTTTGAGGCTATATGGAGGCTTATTTGAGTATGGAAAGAGCCTAGATATGGGTTTTCGAGCCTTCTAATTATATCTGCAACAACTGTTACTTTAGTAGAGCAGTTAGCTTCAATCTTTTCTCAATTTTCTTATGGGAAAAACCCTTTTCAACACTTCATTATGAAGTAGTTATTTGTTTATGATTTTTGATTTCAGGTGGAGTACAAGGACCTATTGTGAGAGAGTCTTTTTTCTATTGACACATTCTTGACTTGTTGTAGGATGTCATCTTTTTGTGTGAGAATTCTTTGTAGAAGAATGTTTCTTTGTAGGAGAAACAATACCACTCAAAAAATCTTCAATTTGTAATGTGCTTATTTGCTGATGAGATCAATAAAGTGGCCTAGCCATTAGAGCAGGGTCTGAAGACGTAGCCCAAGAGGGGTGAACTCCATTATCATGTACTAGTTTCTTCTCTACATGTCCATCATATTCAGTTGCATATGAATTTGTTTCACTTTTAAGTTCATATGAAATCTTAACCACTCATCTTTGAAGAAGTTGCAAAACTAATTTTACATTTAAAGACCAAAGTTTATCACACTTGCAAAGTGTCAAAGGATGATCAAAGTTTCATTTTTAGATCATTTCCTTATAAGCCTATTAAAACAAGTCCCTACTTGACTTCTTCTAAGTAGATGTGGAGAGAACCATATCCCTACTAATCACTTACCTCCAGCACTATATATTCTTATAAAGATCCTTTCCTACTTGTTTCAAATCCCATACGTTAGGGCCTGGATCTACCTCAGGCTGAGAAAGGTAGGTCTAGGATAACATCAAACCACACTTAACCTGGTAGCTAGCCCTACCAGGTCGGAAGAGGTATCTCTCCTTGTCAATCTCAATGAAAATTTATCAAGGAAGGCTTGAGATGGCTGATATAAATACTAATTTTAGGCTAGGTATGTTTTCTCAGAGGAATTTGTTTGAATTTGATGATACTGGCTCAAATGTGAAAGGCAGATTTGGGTCTGGGGAATGGACTCAGTTTTGCAGAGGTTTCTGTGGGGCGAGGTAGGAAAATGCTTTAGTACTTTAAATTGAATGAGATGGAGAGTCTTAAGACTGGTGAGGAGTTGGAGAGGGCATGAGAATCTCAGGGATCCTCTTCAAACAGTAGAAAACATAAATAACTAAACAAACCCTAGGTAGAGCACTGCAACTTCAATGATTTCTACCTTTATCCTTGATTTATTTAGTTCAGCTGAAAATAGAGAGATAATGGCATACATAAACACATGTAAACTTGAATTACAAAAGAATAAACAATACCAAATAAACTTGCCACAAGAATCCTAGAAAATGTTGCAAACCCTAGTATATTCCTTTGCCAAACTGCAAAGATGAATGTACAATGTTGCTCAAAGCTTTCACAAAAATCCAACCATGACAATTGGCTGAAAAAGTACTAGATATAGGCAACAAATAACTCATGCTAGGCTTTAGGGGTCGAATTCATGATTTTAGGAGTTGTTCCAACAAGATCTAAACTAAGAACTGAAAAGTAGGCAGTGGAACAGCTTGCCTCTAAAATCTAGGAAACTGATTCATTCAATTCAAAACTACCTTTTCATCATGTATCTACCTCCATAAGTGAATTTTCAACATTTTTACATCAAATTCCATCAAGTGACATCAATTTACATCATAAGTTTGGCCATGAGAGAGACAAAAAGTCAAACCGTGAAAAAACTGGGCCAAAAATGACAATTTTCCATCATGTGCACCATGCCACTGTCCCTGTGCATAGTGCCTTTTTGTAGCTGATTTTGGAGGCCTTCCTATGCACCAAATTTTCTCCAAATGGGCTTGTTGGAAAGGTCTGTTTGTCTACTTTCCAGAACAGGTGGAATTTCTAAATTTCGTGTCCATTTGCCTCTCCAAGAGTGAGTTCTCCCAACACTGCTTCCTGTGTGGCCAAAAAGGGGAAAAAAGGGCATTTTTGAGGTGTTTTTGACCCTTTTGGAAGCTCAAAACTTGACAAAAATTTCTAGCCATTTTTGGGCATTCAAAATTTTGCGTGAGGAATCCAAAAATGTAGATTTTTCCTCCAGAGGAGGTCTCTAGCAAAAGCGAGCACCAGGTGGCACTACGCACCACGCAGAAAAATCTGTGTTTTGCTTCAAAAATTCAAAATTGACAAAAAGTGTGCCAAATTTCTTGAAATTTGGGCTGAGTGACATGCATCAAGTACTATGTTGGGCTAAGCAATCTTCAGTCAAGATTTTAAGTCTATCTTGGTCTTTTTTCCTCCTCAAAGTTTTCCTCAATTTGGCCTTCAAGGTCCTTATTCTCGCTTTTCAAATCTTATTTCTCGCCAAATAATGATAGGCCATGTGCCTCAACATCTTTTTCTTTTTGTTAGCCTTCTCCAGTAGCTTCTCCAAGTGCATATTTTTCCTTTCTAGCCAAGATTCACGATCAGCTTCAATCTCTTGCTCTAGTGGTGTCAATTTGATTTTCCTACTCTTGGTTACTTGCCGGTTTTCTCTTATGTTTTGCAGCTCCATGATCGTCTGCTGATCCCCCAGTTGCTTGTTCCTTTGCTCAAGGTAGTTTATAATCCACTTAGCTCTTTCTAGGTTAAGAGCTAAGGCATGAATATCCGCTTCTTGTTCCTAGATGATCTCTTTCAGTCTTGAGCTTTGGGGGCCCAAATCGACATCATCATCCTGGATGAGAATGAGATCTGTCTCTTGACCTTCTAAAGTCCCCTCATCATGCACTGGTTGTTTACCTTTGTCCTATACCTGCTTTGTTGTTGAAGGAAACAAGACCCCTTCCACCCCGGGTGGAGATATTACTCGTTTTGTTGCTGCAAATAGCCTCCTTGTCCCCTTTTGGTGAGTGATGAATACTGGCACACTGGTGGTTTGAGTCTCATGCACTTCTTGCTGATGTGAAGGCCCTCCTACCTCATGAAAAGCTGATGGGATCACTTGAGGACTTTGAAAACCTCATGTGAAATGAAATCATCCCATGGAACATTTAGCAAACTCAGCTGATGCAAAACCACAATCTTGATCAATGCAAAGTGATAAATGTTGTTGTATTGTTGATGAGGAGGCTTTATTTTCACAAATGTGGTCATTTTTTCAATATTCTGGCACCTGAAATATGGGAGTTTCATCATCCTCACCCTAGTGAAATGCATCAATAATCTAATATGGTAGGCGTACAAGCGAGAAAATCTGCCTTCACAGCTGAAATATTTGATTATGAGCTTCATCAATGGAGCATATGTGTCCTGTAGGTATCTAAAAGGGAAAACTCTATTGATATGCCTCTGATAGCCAACCTTGATATAAGGCTCATAATGCTCTTTGTCAACGAGCTATCATTTGTTCCATTGTTCTCCTACATTTGGAATACTTGTTGCTTCAGCTATAGTTTCAGGTGTCAAAGTAAATGTAACACCTGCCAAATTGACCTGGCCATTGTGAAGATGGAGAATGAAAAGTCTAGCAAGCTCATGGTGGTATTTGACTCTTTCCACCATCTCACAAAATTGGTAGCAAGATTGATGTTTGAAACATGCTACAGCAAGAGGACAAACCAATAGCTCTATAAGTGTAGTGGGCTCCTCCCGGATGTGTTTGCCTCCCTTGTGAGGTTTTCTGGGTGCATGAAGTTCTTGAGAGGAATCACTCACCGTTTCCTCATCTCTGTCATAAGGTAAATCTGTCTCCATATTTGCCACTGTTTGTGCTTCAATGATGAGTATGAAGAGATTTTATATCAACAATAGGTGTTTGTTGTTCAATGAAAGGAATTGATGATGAGAGATAGTGAATGAGGGATTTTGTGATGCTGATTGTAGGTTTCTTGGGAGGTGATAGGGTTTAGAGATACTAATTAGGGTTTGGGAGTAGTGGGATTAGGTATTAGGGTTTTTAGTTCTGGGGATAAGGGAATGATGTTGAAAATAACACTGAGAGGGGGGGTGAATCAGTATTATCAATTCAATAATTTTTCAATTCACAATCAGATTTGTATACGCTACTTCAGTTATGGGAAATTGCGTATATATGCTACTGTGTCTAAAGCGACCAGAATATATTAGTAAGCTTATGATTTATTAAATGTTGATCTTTAATCAGTGCATCAGAACTTCATTAACCATAAGAACAGTAAACATGTGCAGTAAAACAAAACAGATCACGCACATGGACACAAGATATAAGGTGGAAACCCAATGTGGGTGAAAACCACCTGCTGCAATTCGTCTCTATCTTCTTTTAATAAGAAACTTCTTTTTACAATATTTATATATTGGTACAGTCTTATACCAGTATGCAGGCTTCTACCTGCAGAAGGTTGCTACCTTCTCTCGTTCTCCAGATTCTCCTGGAAGGGAGCTACAACCACCTTAGCTCTTGTACTAGCTGATGTACTAGTACGCAGGTGCTGACCTGCAGAAGGCTACAACCTTCTATTTCTTCTAGGGACCATGTTTCATAAATTTTCAGATTGGATCCATCAATGCCAATAATAAAACATCAAATACATCTGCATCAACCAATCTCCTTTGCTTCAATCAAAATTGAATCAAACAATTACTTCTCTGAATGTCGTAACCAGAATACATTAACAGTAACTAGAAACCAATCCTGAACCCAGAACACTGCAACAATAAACAGAAGTACCTAAAACATATTTCATGAGACGTACGCTACTTCAATATGTAGAACCTACGTGCATATGCTTCTGTATTAAGGCCAACCAGCGTATACGCAGTTTTTGACTTACTGAACCAACGTGTATATGTGCCTCTACTGTGTCAAACCTACGTACAGATCTATAAAAAATAATTTACCCTTTTACTTATTCAGACATTGGTTATACCCAGATTATCATATTTATAGATCCAATCATGCGCCAAATATAAGAGATCAAAATCACACAAAGATACTTCTGTTAGAAAATTATATATTACGGAGCAATGGAACACATAAAATATTGCAGAAATATAAACACAGAAAACGCACAAAACAAGAGAGACACAGATATACGTGGTTCACCCAGTTTGGGCTACGTCCACCTCGAACAGCCAGTCCTTCCTTTCTATTATCCAGCAAAAATAAAGAGACACAACCTACAGCAAATCCGCTGTAATATCCTCTGTTTTCTCTCACAGTCTCACCTCTCTGTTTCTCGCTCACAGAATACACATCTATATCGCCGCCTCAAATACAATACCCTCATACAAAGAGAGGGGTTGCCTTCTAGGGCAA
>APFE030372846.1:22259-34208 GCA_000404065.3 Pinus taeda
TTGACCCAACAATATAACTTATCCTTTTTCTAGCGCTCAGGTTCCTCCTTGGTTTAGATCCAGCTATGTACCATAACCCAATTCTAGATCTTGCTCTTCATAAGATATTCAATCCTTGAGTGAATGCCTTTGCCTAATGATCTCCCTCCCCTTTTATAGTCTTAGGCCTTACTCAATACCACGGTCCAAAACCACTTAGAACCAATACTATGGTCCCAATACTTGGGTTGAACACGTCAGACGAGATACCATGGACCAAAGCCATAGGTCCAAATACCAAGGACAAAATACCATGGACTAAAAAATAAGTTTTCCCACATGTACGCGCTTTTTCTGTGCATGGAAGTGTGTGCATACGTATACGCACATTTTGATCGTCGAACCCACATGTATACGCGACTTGGTTAAGAGGAACCTACGTATATCTCTTTTTCTTTCATTCTGAGAGCCTGAATTGTGATCTGTCATTTGAGTGAGTTGCCATCAAGGACACCACCTGTGTCATAGAGCTGAACCTGTGTCATAATGCCAACAAATGACTGAGTGAATGAGAAAGGGGAGGGAAAATGAAATGAGGGGAGTGTAATGAAGAGGAAAATGAAAATGGTGCAGGGGACAACAACAAAAATTACAATTTTGCAAACCTTAGGTAGATTTTCAATATGACTGTGGCAACAAATTAGGGTTCTATTTTTCACCTATTGAAATACTAGGAAAGCTGACTAAAATCCTTGCAATGGCACTTAGGAATGTTAAACTCACTTGTGAAATGAGGTTTGCACAATTTGGAGCTTGGAGGAGGTGATTTGAGTGAATTTCAAACTTGAAAGACAGGTGCGCCATGCCCACTAACAGGTGCGCCGCGCCAGTTGATGTTTTAATGTGTTTTCTGAGCCTTTGTGCGCCGCACCTCGACCCAAGTACGCCGCGCCCAGTGTAACTACTAAGTTTTGCTACAAATCGCCTTCTTCGCCTCAAAAACACAACTTGGTTCTTGTTTTTCTCTCTTTGGCACACAAATGAACTCTTAAACATAAGAAACATTTTATATACCCTTGGAATTAATTTCTATTTACAAAAACCCACTTTTCTAAAATTTGCTTTTTCACTTGTTCTTTAAAACTCTGTTTTGGCAGTTTTACTTGTTTTTTGCCTTTGATGGACTGAATGCTTTGAATTTTTGACTCTTCTACAGGAGCTGGAGTGTAGGAGCTTGGCAAGTTGACTAGGGCTGCATCTTGGACTTATTACATATAGGAAAAATGAGATTACATGAAATTTTTATACATAAAACAATAAAACTATGTTTTTCCTCAAAACAGGGTTTTGAGGAAAAATCAATTACTGAGCGTGTGATTATTGAAATTTTTGATTCTGAGACTTTATTTGACCTCCTCATGCACCTGCTGACCATTATTGAGCTTTTACAAGACCTTGAGGACAAACCCTAGACCTAGAGACCTAAAACCCTAAAAATGACTTTTTGTAGATGTAAAAACAAAAAATGACTGTAAATGACCTGAATGTATGAAAATGGGCCAACAGGTAAAGATCATGAGGGAAAAATTTATAATATGCCACTGCCATCAGATGATCCATGATCCTAATGGAATGCAGTTGATAGGATGAGACACCTAAAATGCAATGTAACAAGAGAATTTTGATCACTAATGGAGAGATGAAGATACCGACACTAACACCATATAAAAGCTAAATATCATAAAACACTTTCTTACATTAAAATCATCATAAATTGAAAAAAATAGACCCTATAAATTTTTATAAATTATTATTAAATATAATAAGTATTTTTTTCCTTCATCAAAACTAATTATGATCTTTTAAACCTCTAAAAAAATGTGATAAGAAATTGATTTCCCTTAGCATTTTGTTTTTGTAAACCAACAGACTTAAAAATACATTCACCTAAATCTCTATCATTTTAATAAATTAATGGATTATAAAGTTAATTAATATCATTTATATTTATTTCTCTTTATCCCATGACAAATTATCAATATAAAAATACAAAAACTTCTTAAACTACATAACCCAAAACTCGTAAAAAGTTAACTTTGATGATCCTATTCAAAAGGGCAATTTTAAATTTATTTGTTAGGTAAAGAATATATGGACTCACAATTGGTCTAGGGTTTTTACAATGTTTTAATATTAACTTAATTAATAAATAATAATAAATATTTTTTTCATATAATAAATAATAATAAAAAAATCAAATAACATAGATTTTTTCACTGAATATCTAAAGGACAAGGTCAATGAAAAATTTGATAACTAATTTATAATTTTAAATTATTTATTATCATCTATATACTATAATACATTAATTTATATTAAATAAAAATATTTCAGACTTATATCCTTATCATGTATATAAATTAATCTAATATATTATTTATATTAAAATAAAAAATAATAGCCTCCATCAAATTAGAGATTTTTAGAGACTTTTAATTATCCATTCAACTTGTTTATATATGATTGTGTAACATTCTTTACTCATTATTTTTAATTAAAAATAAATAATTAAAAACCATTAAAATTTGAAAATCAATAATTACACTTTCACAACAAAAAAAAAGTGAACAAGATAATAACTATTTTCTAGATTCACTTTTAATAAAATCATATTTTAGAGATTTTTTTAGAGACTTTTAATTATCCATCCAAACTTATTTATCTTGTTATATGATTTTGTAACATTCTTTACTTATTCTTTTAATTAAAAAATAAATAATTAAAATCAATTAAAAAATTGAAAATCAATAACTACACTTTCTCAACAAAAAAAAGTGAACAAAATAATAACTCATTTTTCTTGAAGATTCACTTTTTAATAAAATCATATTTTATTATTCCAATGAAATAGTAATAATAAATTAAAATATAAAGAAGATTCACCTTTTAATAAAATCATATTTTATTATTCCAATGAAATAGTAATAATAAATTAAAATACAAAATTAAAAATAAATCAATCTTAATTTTTGGCAGTATGACCAGGTTTAACTTTTGTTCTCGTTTTATGATTTCGATTTAAATGGGTCTTAATAATAAGAGTCAACCCACGAAACTGGAAAGCATTGTCGGTCCATGTGCTTTTATGCAGAACTTTGATCTAAAACATAGATGGTTATAAAACATTGAAAATCTCACGATTTTACCGGCTCTGGTCTTCAAAGTTTCAGGATATAGTAAGTGATCTTGATCATGTGATGGACAAGCTTCCTGTGTATATACTCTGCGATTTGAAACAAGAGTCTGGTCTGCTTCAACCTCATTTAGATTTCCAATTTCATCATATTGCTTGTACTAACTATGCAGGACATTGACACTGCTCGAATCCATAACACGCTTTGAGGTATGTTTTGTCACGACTCATTTTTGTAAGGAGTAAACGAGCTTTTGCTTGATGTTGTACGGATTCATAAAACTGTTTTGTTTTCATGTCTGTCCTTTAGAACAGGTATTCTTTATTTGGGTTTTCTTGAATTAGATTTAATAGAAGATGACTGCTAGAAACCGAAGGGTTTCCGCTGCCTCTGCCCGAGCCCACACCAGAAAGGGCAAGTCAGGCAGCAGATCTGCAATCAGTAAAGGTTAGTCAGTCATGATTCTAATATCCAATACTTTCCATATTTTGTGAGCCCACTTAAATACTCAAATTGCTAAGCAAAGGCATCATCTTCTCATTTCAGGTGTATGGAAAAAATTGGCCTTTGTTTCAATCGTGGGTTTTCTTGCATGGGCATACAAGGCCATCCAGCCACCTCCTCCTGTTATCTGTGGAACCCCCAATGGCCCTCCAGTGACTGCTCCTCGTATTCGCCTTCAAGATGGAAGACATTTGGCCTATAAGGAAAGCGGAGTTCCAAAAGAGAGAGCCAAGTATAAGATCATCATGACACATGGTTTTCTGGGATCCAGAAATGATTCCCTCTTTTCTGAGGTATCAACTGCAGAGTAACATTCTATGGTTCTGAATTCAGTAATTAATACTGATGAGCTTGTGATGATGGCATTCATTAATATTTCAGGAGCTACTGGAAGAGCTGAGCGTCTATGTTGTAAGCTTTGATAGGCCTGGGTATGGAGAAAGCGATCCTCATCCTAATAGGTCTGTGAGGAGTGGAGCTCTTGACATTGAAGGCCTTGCAGACCAACTTGATCTTGGCCCCAAGTTTTACGTGATAGGCATCTCCATGGGGGGATATCCGACATGGGGATGCCTCAGATATATCCCACACAGGTTCTTATTATTTGCTTTCTCAAATCTGAACTTATGGTTAACTATTTGAACTTATTGTCAAGTAGTATAAGTCCATTTTAATCTCAGATCTATTTAATGCGAACTCTGAACTTATTATCATCAAATATATCCATCCTAAACTCAAAATTACGAAGTGCTCTTTAAGGCTTAATAAATCTCATATACCCAATCAAAATTACGAAGTGCTTTTTAGGGCTTAATAAATCTCATATACCCGTCCAAGCTGTAGAGCATATTGCTTCTCTCTGTCACTATAACTGAAAATGACAGAGGTTGTGTTAGGTTTTTGAAGGTAATTTTGGAAGTCTACCATTTTTATTATTTTTAAAGCACTGACATATGAATGGTGATAATGCATCATGATGCAGATTAGCAGGTGTTGCACTCTTAGCACCTGCAATAAATTACAGGTGGCCTGGCTTCCCAGCTAATTTATCTAAAAAAGCTTATTATCAGCAACCTTTACAGGAACAATGGGCGCTTAGGGTTTCCTACTATACCCCTTGGCTGACTTATTGGTGGATGTCCCAAAAGTGGCTCCCTTCTTCAAGGCTTATTCAAGGGACATGGAAGCCTCTAAACCGACATGATAGGGAGCTAATCACCAAATTTGCTGCGAGGGGGAGATCTGCTGAGGTATATATTTTTCCTAGTTCCAAGCCTTATGTCTCTTGCTTTGCTTATTTGTGTACAGAGAATAGAATGAATTTTTAAGTTGCCTTTCCTACAAACAACCGGCAAATAGAAAAGCTTTACTGCTCTTTTTTTTGCCAAATTGAATTGTCAAATTTGATTGAGATTGGTTTTGCCATTTTTTCTCAATAATGAACCAATGCTAAGATTATACCAGCATCGTTTCATGTTAGCTCTGGATCTATTAAGAGCAGAGAGGGTTCAGAAGAAATTGGAAGCACACAACATAATGGCTTTATATGTGGAACGTTTTTTATCCATCTTACCATATAAAAGATCCAAAGTTAAAATGGATCTTTGCTAGTTTATCTATAATTTTGTCTAATTAAATTTTTTGTTATAATAGAGATCTCTCTCACTCTAGGGCTGTAGAGCATATTCTTTCTTTCAGTGCAATAAAGAATTCCATTTGAATAAATATTGACTTTGTGCCTAAGTCTGGATTCAAGAGATCTAGGCTGTAGAGCATATTCTTTCTTTCAATGCAATAAAAAATTCCAATTGAGTAAATATTGACTTTGTGCCTAAGTCTGGATTCAAGAGCTCTCTCTCCTTGTTAATCACTGATTTATGTACTTTTGCAGCGTGTAAAGGCAACACTGCAACAGGGAGTTTTTGAGTCTTTACATCGAGAAATGATGATCATGTTCGGCAAGTGGGATTTTGATCCTATGGAACTCAGCAACCCATTTCCTAACAATGCTGTTCCAGTGCACATATGGCAAGGGGATGAAGATGAACTGGTGCCAGCGTCCTTGCAGCGTTACATTGCTGAACGGCTTTCATGGATTCACTATCACGAGATTCCGGAGGCTGGGCACCTATTTGTCCTAATGGAGGGCGTTCCTAGTCGTATTTTGAGGAGTCTTTTGTTTGGAGAGGAATCTCCAAACAGTGTTAATTAAGCCTGGGGCGTCTAGGGTACTCCTTTGGAGACCTGGTGGAATTTCTATTTTCAGTATTTGGAAATGAAAAGTTGGGTGCTTTTCAGCTCTGAGTCAGGTTAACCCAGTAAGGTCCTGATCAGCCCTTCCAATGTTCCTTTCGACGGCAAATATTGCAAACAGCTATGAGGGATTTGTTATAGCATATTTTCTTTAGTTTTTTTTGTTAAACTTATTGGAACATATTATGACAACTATTCCATTAGTGTCTTTTTTCTCAATAAGTTGGAATTCCTTCCACGATTTTTTTGCCATTTACTTTGTTTTCAGAGGGCCTGCACTGTGCATTATGTGTGAATGTTTGAAACTATTTCTGTCAAGATGTTCTATGTTATGTAACAGTCAATATTTATGTTAAGTTCACATGAATCAAATAGGGATTGGGGGATTTAATATTTTGACTGCAACGCCTCGCATACCGTCAACATATTTCTCTAAGGTGCATATGCGACGCCGAAAGCCCCTGTTACTTGGAAATGAAACTCAAGTGAAAGCATGCATTGAACCAATTTTGATATTGAATTAAGTTTCAAAAGCATAGAGCACTAGGAATCATTTTTAATGTGCATCTTCTCTGTTGAAATTTACTGCTCTAACTTTTGCTGATCCAAGTCTTATTACTCTAGCCAAAGTAGCTGAAACCTCCTTTATTGATTTTATGGAACATATAGAAACATCAATACAAAAAAGCTCAAAGAATAGGAGAAAAGGGTTTGAATAGGAGGATTGTGACATGAATTATAATTTTTTTAGTTTTGCAAATTACTATCCATGGTTTTGATATGAAATGAATATATCTATGTTGCAAAACCAATTTGTCAATCTTCTCATTGCATTAGCAAAGATTCATAATTTATTATTATCCATTTATGCTTTTTGATAAATACAGCTAGTACAAAAATAAAGTCATACGATAATCAACTAAAATCTCGTATGGGTAAAAACCAAGTTATACTCAACTAAAATCTATGGTAATTGATCAATGATAAGCTGCTTTGAACACTTTATGTCTGTAATTAGTTTACAACATTAGTCTGCAAGTAATCAAGTTAGGATAAAGAAAGTAAGCTCCATTTCAGGACCATTGAATTCAGAATAGATCCCTTCCTCGGTTGGTTAGACTAAGGAGAAAGGATTAGGGTATAATATTCTATTTTAATACCATCAAGTGTGTTGTAATGTTATTTTAAAGATGTGCTAAGAACATTTGGTGATGTCATCATTGTTTTCTAAAATAGAAGTTCAAATAGAAAAAATTATTGAGCAAGAAATGTAACCTTACACAAATATTTTCTGGTGTTGTCCATTTTATTATGATAAGATCCATGTTAACCTTGATCTGTTAACCTTGATCTATTGAGCAGCACGAGGGATGAAAAAACCCTGGGAGCAAGCCCCTTGGTGCTTAAAAGATTAACTCTATACACTTTTCTTTTCCAAAGCAAAAAACACCATTCTATTTGTAGATTGAATCGAATTACATTGTTCATTTGTTATTTACACCTGCACATTTCAAGGACCTTTTTGTTGTCCTGATATGCAAACAAACAACAAAAAAATATCCTTCTCAAGGACAATAGCCCCTTAGAGGGCAGCTCTGCCCTGATTTTGGAGAGGATACTATTTTGACTGATATAACTTACTGAACTGTAGATTGCATGTTTATCTCTTGTATATTTATCATAGGACATCAGGTTACATATATGTAACAGACTTTCTACTATGTCAGTGGTTTGCTACCAGATTTTGATCTATCAGCATGTAATTTTCTAATATCTAATGAAAATTACGATCAAGAAGCATCTACAATATGCAATTTTCTATTATCTAATGAAAGTTACAATTTTTTCTTTAAAAAAAATAAATAGCCCCTTACAGTCCTCTGTACAATACTTCATTAAACAGTCCATTGCTAATCTTACACCCATCACGAAAAAACAATTATACAAACAACACTACTATAATACTGAAATTTTAAACAGCATAATACCACTCTACAGAAAAACAATAGAGACAGATTCTGCCCCCTTAAAATTCATGTCAAAACCAATCAGAACCTTGAATGGCAGCTAACAGTATAGCTCTCACTGTTATCGTCCCGAATCAAGTTGCCCACAGGACTCTGTACTGCCTCTTCTAACAGAGCATCTGTTTCCCATTCAACTCTCGATTATATTGTTTGAAAGAAGATCATTAAAAAGATGTCACCTCCTTAAACTGATCTCCAATTGGTCTATGAGTGATATTGGAAAGTTGAATAGTGCCTCTCATCCAATTGATCTCCCAACTGGAATCCTGAAACGTGAATTTTCTTTGCATTTTTTCCTTGGACACGCTGTAGTGGAAACCCTAATGCCATAAATTATGCGTAATTGTTTGATTCTTCCCAGGCCAGCCTTGAATTTTTACACCGGGCCTCTGATAGGTACCGCACTCCACCAGCATTACTGACATCTAGATTACCTTGTCTTTCACCATCAAAAAAATCCTATGCTTGGTTTATATCAATATCTAGGGGCTCTAACTGCCTTGTACCCGTTTGTTTGACGAGCATCCTGCAGTTAGAGAAAATAGATCTAATCTGTGAGAGAATATGAAAAGGAGCGATAAATTTCTAAATTCCGTATCTCCTGGTCAAGTCAGTGTTGCATGGTCTTTTTAAGTACCCACTCTTCCTTTAGTATCTTTTATGTTTTCTCAGTCACTAGCATTCCAACATAGATCTAATCTGTGAGAGAATATGAAAAGGAGCAATAAATTTCTAAATTTTTTATCTCCTGGTCAAATTAATGTTGCATGGTCTTTTTAAGTACCCACTCTTCCTTTAGTATCCTTCATGTTTTCTCAGTGAGTAGCATTCCAACATACTAGTGTGAGAGTGTTTAGTACCCACTCTATTAAACATCATGTCAACACTTTTCCTTGAACAAAGAGGAGAAATCAGTTAAAGTTTCCTCCTCTAGACGTCAAGCTCTCACACGCTTACCTAAAATGGTCAAAAGCTTACTGTAGTTCTCACACACTCACCCGGTCAAAAGCTTACTGTAGTTCTCACACACTCACCTGGTCAAAAGCTTAGTGTGTCAAGGTGTTGAAGGTCTCCAACATGATGTGACATCTTTGTCATTCCATAGAAGTCGGAAACAAGTAGGTCCTTAGTCCTTCCAACTTTGACCTCCTTGGTTTTAACTCCAATTGCTTTTAAGCATCATTCCTCTATGAATGTTTGAGTTTCAAGGTAGATACAAGGGCCCATGAACTTAATGCAGACGTTAAAATTTCTAAACATCCTTACTTTAGAGTTAGAGGTTTCTTACGATATAAATCAATCTTCTTACGTCCTTGTTTTAGCATAAATGAGGAGTTTATCTACACCCTTTGCCCGCTAGAGGCCCATTTCACCAGAGCTTATGCTTTGCCATGAAGCACAATGCCCTTTGCATCCACTATTACTGGAAGCATCATGGGGGGTTAAGAAAAGTCATTGGACATCATTAACATCGAAGCAAAGAATAATTATCATATCATTAAAACAAAGATAACCCACTACATAAGCACAGAAAATCCAAAGACCAACACAAACGATTGGTGTATATTTTATATCCAAATAATCCATATAGCTCATATACATTGATCCATTACAAAAGAGGGCAAGCCCCAAATATAGTAGTTTTTATATTAATTGTCCTTAAAACCATAAAACTTGAGACCAGAAATCCCACCTACTAATCACGATTGTGAGCTATAACCACTTACCAAGGGTGGTTAAAGGCCATGAGGTTCACAAGTCAAAATTAGTTAGATAACTCTAAACATTTCGCCTTAATATATTCTTGGGGACGCAAATAAGGAGGCATACAAGATATTTTAAAAATAAATATTACATTTCAACATCCCTCTTTAATATCCATTTGGAATAGGTGTGATAAATAAAATGCCAAATAAACATTACAATTATCCCTCAATGTTTAATTAGGTAGGGAATAAATTAATGACCAATGTTGACAACTACAACCTAACCATGAAAGGTGCAAACTAACTCTTAACGGATAGTCCATTTGCCACATTGTAGTCTCCCAAAAATCTTCACATAAACCTCTTTGACATTGGAGAAACAAATGATGTTACCTTCTTCAAATCTATAGCCTTAAAAAATGCCTTCACATATACTTATTTAGGATCAGTGAAGAAAACACAAGGAAACCCAATATCAAGTGTGAGAGGGAATGTGCATAAACAATTAAAGCAGGAACTCAATTCCCTTAATGTTGTCAAAGAACATTCTCCATAAATGAAATATATAGAAAGACGCATGTGACCTCCAAAAAAACAGTCACATTAAACTTCTTTGACATTGGAGAAACAAATGAAATGTCCTAATTCAAAACTATAACCTCAAAAAATTCCTGCACATATACTTATTTAGGACCAGTGAAGAAAACACAATGAAACCCAATACCAGGGGTGAGAGGGAATATGCATAAACAATTAGAGTGGGAACTCAATAGGTGCTCCAACCACCATATGCAATAAGATGGTTTTCCCTTCTAAAGTGCGCATGCGTCAAAGAGAAGCAGTTGGTGAAGGCCTCATCAAAGATGTAAATTGTAGAGACTGCTACACTGGTCAATCAATCAAACAGAGTAAGGAGGATTATATGGTTGTACATTGGATGACACATATCAATTTGAAATCTTCAAGCAAGTGATAAAATTTCATCATGATCAGTGATTAATCCAACATCAGTGGGCCATATTAGTCAACATTGATCTAATATTTTTCCTTTTACACCTTTTCACTAAAGAATTATAGAAAAAAATCCCAACATATCATTAGAAATTTTGATACCTATATGGATATTGAGAACATCTTTGATTACAATGATTAGGATATGTATACGATTTAGATGTGGATAGTGAAGAACCTAGTGTCAATGAATCAAAAGAAGAGGACGTTGGTTCCTGTAGAGTAAAACATGTAGGATTTGGTTCATGTGAATGAATAATAAAAGGATCATTACAAGTGATAGGTTTGATATTTGATATATAATCACTAAAAAATATCAATAAATGGTGTTGCATTTGGTTTGTACAAGTAGATTAAACATTGGTGCAAGATATGGTTCCTACAAAATAATAGTTGTAAAGGTACCAAAGTGATTTTTATTTGGTGGTGGAGTCTCAAAATAGGGCCAAGTCCTGCTCTCACTAGCCTCATCTTAGGATTGATAGGAATAACAATTTTCAATTCATCCTTACTAAGTCCACCACTTTTGTAACCCATTTGAGGTAGACTTATAGAACCTATGCCTCTAATATAGAACCTATGCCTCTAATATACTTCTTGAAATAAGGAGAAGACCACTCTTGACTATCCAATTGTGCATGAGACTAAGTGGCATAAAAAATATCAAGAACTTCTTCCTTGGCCCATATTTCAGGCTGAACAATAGAAGATTCTTCGTGAGTGCTCACAAGTACATGAGGAGATACATTAACAATGTAACACCCTCCTCCCACACTTACCCAAGTTCACCGGTCTACAAGGTTAAATATGTGACAAAGAGTTACTATGATATGACTCAACCTCCCAAGTATAGTAAAGGAAGTGGAATCTACAAACTGAAGCTTCACTGACCTCATCAGTAGCTACAGGACCCCCATGAGCTAGACAACCATCCCAAGTGCCCAAACCCTTATTTAACTTGCTTTTCCACTAACTTGGACACCTAGTCGCTTGCACAACAAGGCAAGCCAGTGACTATAAGCCTCCAGTCGCATGGATAACCCTGCCTCCTAGCGATTGCAGTCTAATTTACCTAGTTCTATGCATGCGACCCTGAGATCTGAGCCACTTTTTCAGGGCTAGGATCTAGACCTCTGCCCATAAGTTAATGGAACTTTCTAGAATGATGAAAGACACAAGGACAAAGCCATTAATGAAAAACTTAGACAAGAACTTGACCTAACAAGGCCTAACCAAGATAGTGTTGGAAATAATACTGAGAGGGGGGGGGGGGGG
>APFE030372847.1:0-20922 GCA_000404065.3 Pinus taeda
AGCTACTTAGTTTTATAGAGACTTTGTTTTCCCTTGTAGTTAAGGACTCTGACATCAACTTGATTCTCATCTCTGCTTCGATTACTACTCATCTCTGCTTGCATTACCGCTCACTTCGACACATGGAGAAAACTTACATTCCTGGTGTCTGCCTATAGACTTACATTCTCCGTGTCTTCCTACTTTATAACTATCTTCTCTACTTGCCATTTTTCACTCTGGCACAAAGAACTAATGAGTTGGAACAGAGAGGTCAAAGATGAAGATATAGCAAAGATAGATTTGTTCACACCAAAGAAGAAACTCGCACTCAAAGGTAATGAAACTTTATGACATCATATATATGTATCATGCTTTTTTCATGACCGACTTATCTTTTCAATCATTCACGATTGAAAATTTTAAATTTATTTCAATTTTTTCTTTTGATGACCCACTTATCTTAAGTTGGTATTTTAAACAAACAATAAAGTGGTCGATAAATCCAAAACGGATGTAAAAAATGTTTAACTCATCATTTATTGAATAATTGTAAAATAAAATAAAATATTTGGCTTGGATTATTATACAAGATGTAGAATAGATGGGATGGGTTAATGTTAAGTCACTTCGTGATGTGAATGTCACTCGTTCGTAGTGAAAAAATAGAGAGTGGAGTAAAATAATGGATTTTCTTAAATAACCATATAAATATGGAAAATGATGATCTTAATTGGGGAGGGAGAAAGAGCAAGAAAAAGTGGAGAAATAGGCAAATATATGGTTTGCATATTAATCCCCTATGCATCGTTATCCTCACTCCTACGCTCATGATGGTAGAGGTGGAAAGGGGAGTTAATATGAAAACCATATATAAGATATGGTTTTCATATTATTTTTTTATCATCATTTTCTCTTTTTTCTTTCTTGTTTCTTGTTTTTTAAAACTATTTATTGCATTTTTTTTCTAAATTAAAAATCTTTGTTATCATGTCTTTTTAAACTCTACAGTGTATAATTTTATTTAATTTTCATTTTATAAATAAATTGAAGAGCACTATGTTTAGGACTTGGGTTTATACTTTTTATTCATGATGGTAAACATAATCAAGGCCATGGGTTCAATTATTCCATAATTTTAAGAAAGTGGTGTTATAGAACCACTTTTGCAAGTGAAAGTTATTGTTAATTCCACATTAGTTGGATTTCAAAGATACTATTTTGTCATTTTTTATCTTGGGGATTTATTTTGTTTATTTTTCCTTAATGGTATTGGTTTTCAATGCTTTTTTTATTTTCGGGAAAAGTTTGGCTTGCACAAATTTTGGTTTTTAAGAATACTATTTGAGATGAGTCATGATGTTATGATTAGTAAGTTTATCCTATACTTCTAATTAAAAAGGACCTCCACAGGTTTTTGTTTTTCTTCAGTTGCATGAGGCTTTGTGCTTCATCATGAATTAGTTCCTCGGATACTCCATGTTTAATATCTTCTAGTTCTATTATTGACTTCAAACTACCATTGTTTTATTTTCACTTGGAATGGTGGATGCGCTAATGAAAA
Organism: Pinus taeda; assembly: GCA_000404065.3. Classification (NCBI taxonomy): domain Eukaryota; kingdom Viridiplantae; phylum Streptophyta; class Pinopsida; order Pinales; family Pinaceae; genus Pinus; species Pinus taeda. The sequence continues at coordinate 1,544 of APFE030372847.1, forward strand.
TATTTCAAATATAAATGAACTATTTTTTAGGGCTAGCTTGAATGATTATTTATAAATAAATGGGTGAGTTATATGATTCCCTTCATGGAATAATGTTGGATTCCAAAAAAATATCGCAAGCCTGAAGAATTTTCAAGATCATGAATTTCTTTAATCTAGATGCAAGTTGTTGGAAATGTCACCAATGGGTGTTCTAGATGAAAGTTCCATTAATAATGTTGAGGTTGATTACCTAATTTAAAATCGTAAGATCTTGAAATGGGATACTTTCTTCTTATAATTTTATAACATTTTACTTTTCGTTTGCAAGCATTTTAATGACATTGAAGTCTCACTCATGGATCAAAGGAGAATCTTCAAGGAGGACATTGAGATAACTTATGGTTTTGAAAATGTGTGCTTTAGATTTATGAAATATATACACATATAAATTTAAAAGGACACAAGTTAACACAGAGCCTATGAGTTGAAAATTGAATGCAAAAACTATTTAGGTTATGAACACATCTAAAAATATAACTTCTTATTAACTCCAAAATATGGAAAGACCCCCTACATGTCCCTATGCATCAATAGCCATGTTCTGGAAATCACTTACTCATTTTGAGTCTATCACTTCTATGGATTTGCCTAAGTATTTGTTTCTTGAATCATCATAAAATTTGGTTTATCATAGAGCCACTTCATTTTAAGGAGCCTTTGGTTCTTATTATATTTAAGGCCATGTTGTACTAGGATATTATTCTCAGTGGGGATGTGTGTTGGTGGAGGGGAATATCACTAAGATCAACTTAACTTGGCTAGAATTGACTAGCATAATTTCTCCCACATCTTCTAGAATTTATTGATTGTTTCTCCTACCCTTCTACTATTCCTCTTTGTGTGCTTTTGGGGAGATTTTAAGGGGGTTCATTTAGCCTCCAAGATAATAAATTAAGTTTTCCATACCTAAGGCTTCCTTCTAACCACTAAAAATACATTTCAATAAGATTTTCTAAGAAATTATTTTCGATGTTTAGGGATTAAATTAAGATCCTTATATTTCCAATTTTTCTCCGTACCTTACATGTCTAGGGAGTCAAGGATCATATCCTCCATTTCCCCTTTGTCTTGATCCATTTCTTTATCTAAAATAGAAATTCATTTAAGGATATGATCCTAAAAATATCTATTGTTACAATGGATTATGACTAATTCCAAAGGGGATATCTGGATGAACCCAAATTCTGCATATCCAATTTATAGGGACATACATGCGTAGTCGAGGGGAGAGTTGCGTGTTGTTGTGTCCAAATGATAGATGAGGTCAAATTTGTTTCTGAGTTTGAATTTCTTTGTAGGTTGGGGAGGAGAAAGGTTGTGCTAAGATCAACAGCCAAAAGGGGGGTTAATGAAGCCCTTTGAATCTTTATTTTAAGGTTGAGTTTTGAGTAGGGTATGGGTTAGGATTGGGAAATTTCTATAAATATGTCCATATTCAGGATACCAACAACACCTAAGGGGGATAAGTTCATAATTGAGGATTTCTGCCATAGATCATCTTAGTAATAAATGTAAATAGGTTTTGGCATGCATAAGAGATATACTTTGTCTTGCTTAGTGACCTTAGAGATTTTGATGACATTTCCCAAAGAATTACTAATCCTTTTTACGACAATTTCTCCATCCCAAAATATATACAGAAACAAATGCATGCATATCCAAGATAGGGAAACTGCGAAGTCCTCCTTGTCTGACACGAATATTCAATCCAGAATAAAAAATATAAGCCAAAATATTGAAGAAATAGGTTATGTCCTCGAATATACACACTCATTAGTCACCATTGAGAAAGGTGATGGTGAGGAAACCTTTCAAACCAAATTCAAACTTGATTTCATTTTTGTTCCTCCATTTTTGTTGTATCCACTATGAGCGACCTCTTTTATTTGACTAAACTCCAAAGAATTTTTTGATGTGAGAATGGTCTCTTGTGCCACATTTTGAAGGTTGTTGCTAGGAGGATTTCATCTAGTTTAGGTAAAAGTCATTGACATGATTGTATTATGGGCTTCTATAGGGTTTGTTACTACATCAATGTTGAATTCCATAGTCCCTGAAATATTATTATGCACTAAGTTGGATGTTGCTTGAGACAAAATAACTATCATAAGGATTGACATGTGCAGATGTGTTTTGAACCACTAATTGGAAGGAGGCAAAATATAGGATTTTATAGCATGGTCTTTTATAAATCCATCATAGATAAATGATAGAGGTTAAATCCCTTCTATCCAACTATTAATTATTGTGAGGAAGACTTATATGCTCTTACATGATTTCGTGTAATGAATTTCTACCTATTTTCAATGCTATCATCTCTGTGTATAATCATTTTGTTTTGCCTAGCATGATATGGGTATTACCTACCATTTACTATGAGCCCCACATTGGTTCTTTTACATTTTTTAGTATCATGCATCCGTTTGGGAATTTTCTCCTCAAATACAAAGTGTGGTTGGTTGTTCTCAATAACATAGACATATTCAACCACCAAGTGTACTTCATTCTCATTTTACTTCTCTTAATGATCCAAAAGTCGACATGCTAAGTTTTTATATGGTTTCCCTTTTTGTAATGAATCTACCATCATTCTCCACCACCTTCAGTCATCTCAGATAAAACTGAATTCCTCTTTCCTTCATGGTTCTTCATAGGATGTATTGAATTTCCTTACTTCATTCCTTGGATTCTTCGCCAGAGAGTCATGTTTGATTGCATGATGGTTCACTTTGGATTGTGTATCAAACATACATTATCGTGTCTTCCTTCTTTATAATTTCCTTCTCTACTTGCGATTGTTCTCTTTGGTGAAATTTACTAAGTTGATACAAAAAGTTCAAAGATGAAACTATAGCAAAAATAAATTTATACATGAAAATTATAAAACTTCCACTAAGATGTAATGAAAATATATGCCATCATATATATGTCTGATTCCTTTTGAAGGAATTATTTATCTTTTCAATTATGGATGGTTAAATTTTTTTTATTTTTTTAATTTCTATTCACAAGATGACGTCATTAATGTCATGAAATTATTAAGGAAACCACGTATAAACATTGGTCTCACAAAGATAGTGTATGCAAGCACCCATTCACTATCTCCATCACCATCTCATTTCATCCATTGTCCTTTCCTCATCCATACATGACCTGTCCTCAATTTGTATTGCTCAGTAAATAAGCATGATATATTAAAATCTAAAAGGTGTTTCTCCACAAGAATCATGACCTCCAAATATTCAAGTAGTACTAATCAATAGGAACCGACACCTCCAAATATTCAAGAATGTTGTCCCACAAGAAACAACATTTGCAAAGCAATGTCAATAATTCAATGAGCAAGATATTTGCTTGTATGAGGACATGAAAATAATGAGGCATGGGGTGATTTTGGGCCTTGAATATGCCTACTTTTCCATTAGACAATATCACCATTCATACTTTAAATCCCCATGTTTTTAACTCATCCCGTATCATAATTCCTCAACTTGTCAACAAATCACATTTTGCCACCTATTGTTGATTATCATTAGGTTTCTTACCTTTTAAATGGTCAAAGATGAATTTTCCATTATTTTCTAATGACAGTTTTTCTAAGTTCCTTTTTCATAGGGTTCCATTGTCGAAATTCTTCAAAAGCTAGTAAAACTAGTTAGAGCAGTTTAAGTACGGAATCAAATTGTTGTAGGTGAAAGTATGGAGTTTGTGATCAAATGGTGAAGAACATCGACATTTCAAGACTTGAATCGTGATTAAAATACCTTATTTCATATAAAAAAGCAATGGTTCAGAAAAACTCATCACCAAAAGGAAGTTAAGGTTAAAACAATTCTTAAGTACAGATCTTAAGTAGAGAATTTCTGAATAGTATTTCATCTTGTGGATATTAGGATGAATGAATTATAGAAGAGCAGGATACATTTTAGGTAAAAACTAATTGACATGATTGTATTATTTGTTTCTATAAGGTTTGTTACTACATCAATGTGGAATGCAATAGTCCCTGAAATATTATTTTTCACTGAATTGGTTGTCACGTGGGACAACATAACTATGAGAAGGATTGCCATGTGTAGATGTGTTGTGAACCCCTAATTGGTAGGAGGAAAAAGATGGGATTTTATAGCATGGTGTTTTATAAATCCATCATGGATATATGATAGAGGTTAAACCTCTTCCATCGAGCTATTAATTATTGTAAGGACAACTTATAAGCTCTTATAGGATTTGGTGTAATGAATTGCTACTAATTTTGAATGCTATCATATATGTGTATAATAATTTTGTGTTCGATGACATGATACGATTATTACCTACCATTGACAATGAGCACCATTTGGGAATTTTCTCCTGAAATAAAAAGCATGGTTGATTGTTGTCAATACCATAGACACATTCAACCACCAAGTGTACTTCTTTCTCATTTTACTTCTCTTTATAATCCAAAAGTTGATGTGCTAAGTTTTTACATGGTTTCCCTTTTTGTAATGCATCTAGCATTGTTCTCTGCCACCTTTTTTCATCTCATATTAAATTGAATTCCCCTTTCCTTAATGTTTCTTCATAAAATCTATTGAATTTACTTACTCCATTCCTTGGATCTACCCAAGAAAGTCATCTATGATTGCATTATGGTTCACTTTGGATTGTGGATCAAACATACAATCCTCGTGTCTTCCTTCTTTATAATTTCCTTCTCTACTTGGCATTGTTCCCTTTGGTGAAAGTTACAAAGTTGGTACAGAAAGGTCAAAGATGAAACTGCAACGAAAATATATTTGAACATTCCAAATATGAAACTTGCACTAAAATATAATGAAAATATATGCCATGATATATATGTTTGATGCCCTTTCAAGGAATTATTTATCTTTTCAATTATGTATGGCTGGAATTTTTTTTTTATTTTTTTAAATTTCTATTCACAAGATGACATCATTAATTCCATAAAATGATTAAGGAAACCACCTACAAACATTGGTTTCACAAAGACAGTGTATGCAAGCACCCATTCAGCATCTCCATCGAAAACTCATTTCATACATCGTCTTTTCCTCAATTTCTATTGCTCAGTAAATAAGCATGACATATTAAAATGTGAAAAGTGTTGCTCTATAAGAATCATCACCTCCAAGTATTCAAGTAGTATTTCTCCACAGGAACCAACAACTCCAAATATTCAAGCAATGTTGTCCCATAAGAACCAACGTTTGTAAAGCAATGTCAAGAATTCAACGAGCATGATATTTGTTTGGATGAGGACATGCAAACCCTCATGCATGGGGGGATGTTGGGCCTCGAATATACCTATTTTTCCAAGATATAATATCACCATTCATAACATAAATTCCTATGTTTTTAACTCATTCTATACCATAATTCCTTAACTTCTCACCAAATCACATTTTGCATCTTGTGGTTGATTATCATTAGGTATCTTGGCTTTTCAATGATTTTTCCATGATTTTCTAAGGATTGTTTTTCGAAGTTCCTTTATCACAGGGATCCATTGCCAGAATTGTTCACAAGTCAGTAAAACTAGTTACAATAGTTTAAGTACAGAATTAAATTGTTGTAGGTTAAAATATGAAGTTTTTGGTCAAATGGTGAATAATCTCAACATTTCGAGACTTGAATAGTGCTTAAAATACCCTCTCTCATATAACCAAGAAACTGTTTGGCAAAATTCATCACGAAAAGGAAGTTAAGGTTAAAACGATTCTTAAGTACAGATCTTAAGTACAAAATTGTTGAACATGAAGGTTTCTGTCATGAGTGGTTTTGGTTCTAAATGGGTCAACTATGTGGAGGAACAGGATTTCGATAAATCACTTCATGCTTAAACAAGGGACAATTATGTTACAAGATAACACAACTTAGTCTAATTTAATTGAAGATCCTTAACGAAGATGCATAGTCGATTTAGAGTAATCAAAATGCCCATATTGGTTACAGATTGTTGAAGTTTCCATAGTTAGAATTATGCCAATTAAATCTGCATTTGATAGTTTCCTTTAAAGCGCTAATGTAATTGAACTCAAGGAGGCAGTGAAGACAATGTAATGTTGAGTTGTTAAAACTCGATTTCATAAGATCCTAGACTATGTATGTTCGCATTTAAGCATTGATTTAGATCAGTTTGGACATATTTGACTGCGAATTATGATGTTTAAGTTTTTATTTCCATTTAACTTCAAAAAACTCGCTCCAGGCATGGGAGGGCCCAACACTTTTGGAAATGAGCCTAATAGCTAGTATAGATTACGATTTATGTGATTTTGAAGAGTTATTTTCCATCAATTTAAATATTGCAAAGTGTGCAATCTTGCAATTAAACTTTGGTTTGATTCGTACACCTGTGTATAGTAATCATTTGTATTGAAGGTTGATTGATCAGAGAGATTGTTTTTGTTGACTATGGTACCATAGATCAACATCATTAAATACATGGTCGGATAATAATTTGAGAACCATACTCTCTTATCTCCATTGACAAGTGATCATGAATGCAATGAGATTATGCAGTTAAGAGTGTCACTATTATGGAATGGATTTAAAGTTAAAACAATTTCTGAATATGCCTGTGTTCTGTCCTATAGAATCACCTCTGAGTGGAGTGTTTCTCATGCAGATTTGAATCCTGAACAATTGTTTCATACCTAATTTTTGTAGTAAGGTGTTTTAAGAATAATTGGAAAGGTTTTGTTTTGATAATGGCAGCATTTTATTTTGATTAGAAAAAGCTTGCGTTGATGCAATACTTATATTAAATTGATTCTTTATTGTGATTCAATTTAATTAAACCATTTGCAATGCGACTTGATTTGGGTAATTCTATCTCGAAAAGATTATTGCAATAGTATAAGAACAGAGTAGTTAATTTTGTTTTAGAATGGTTATTGCAGTAGTTTTAAATTAAAATAAGCTTTGATCATTAGGTCTTTTAATTTGAGTGTGTTAAATTAGGCAACATAGACATATTTATTTCAAACTGTCATTTTGAATATTTGAAGGTGTGAACTAGATAGGATTAAGAGATAAGTTTCAATGCTTATTGATTTGTGTGACCCTAGGAATTAGATTAGTTACAATTTTTTTTTAATTATTGTTATTTTTGCAATAGAATAGGGTTTATTTTAACTACAAGTGTGATTAATTTCCTGCATTAGATTACGATTACCTTCTTGGATTAGATTAAGTGTGTTTATTTTCAGGCGCTAGTTTATGGTTACTTCATTGCATGTGTGGTTTCTTTTGTATACTAGATTAAGTTTCATTCCATTGCAATACTAGTTACTTTTGACAATATAGTTCCATTTCCCTACATGTCATTTTTTTTATCGCTTTGAGTTTTATAATTCGATTGCTTGAGACACCGTTAGTTTGGAAGCCTTTTCATTCTATACGTAATTTAGAAATAGGAATTTTATATTAATCTAGGATAGATGCTCTGATCCTACATTACCTGCATTGATGCTTCGAATCTTACGAGTCTCAAATTGATAATTTAATGTTGGAATTAATACACATATAATTTCCCCAAAATAGAGGAATGAGAACATTGTATTGAGCCACGTTTTCAAAATATGGAATAAATGAATGCTACATAAGCATCCACTTTTTTATTCTCTCCAAATAAGAATACCAAAATGTTTTCTTAGATATGGAGCAAGATATAATTGAAAAAAAGGAACACCTTCTCCTTTTAATGGAATATATATAACATAACCTATTAGCTATCTAGGTTTAGCATTTTAACTCCATCAACACTCAATTACTGAAAACTTTATTTGGCTATTTAGAATATACTTGAAAGTATACATACTGTGACTCATATAATCATTAGTAATGGGGATGTGGCATCCACCCATACCATGGTGGTCAACATTGCAGGTTAGGTTGTGGGAGGCATAATTTTGGCATATGAGCTCTTTTTGAGCTACTTTTTGCACCATTGTAAATGTATTCGTGTGCATGTAAATTCCAAGGCTATGTTCATAATATTTGGAAATTTTAACTTCAAGAAACACCATTTGATGTCTCACAATGGATCTAGGAGGTTCCACACCTTACATTCCAAATTAGAACGTATGATCTCTCGCTTATGTTTGCAATTTGTGTTTGGTTAGATACAAAAATACATGGATACAAAGAGTTACCATGCAATCATGGCTTTTTTGACTATTCGACCTCTTCATAGGATCCTTAAAATGAAAACAAATTACCCTCCAACTCGTTTTTAGCTTGAAAAGTGTCTCCAAAGTCCTTTTTTTATGGTTTCAATTGGATTTCTACATTTTTGCAAAGATGATAAATTGTGAATCCATTTAGGTTATCTACATTAGACCATATTTTCTTTTTCCTCCAAGAAAATGCATATGAGCTAACAAAAAAATTTCAAATTTAAATGTCTTACTTTTCGGTCTAGCTCAAATTTATATTTCTAAATTGGTCGAACAATAGTCCAAGTCATTTTTTGGAAGAATGGACATATCCACAAAGATGTCCCAGGCTAGTTGATTTTTTACATTAGGAATATATCCAATCTGGATGCGACTTGTTGGGAACCTCCCCTATGGTTGTTGCAAATGAAGCTGACATTAATAAGGTTGAGGTCAACTAGTCGATTGTAGATTATAAGATATTAAAATAGGCCAGCATACACTTTAATTTTCTAATGAGAGATATTTACTAACATTAAATTTTCCCTTAAGAATCCAACTATATATACTATGAGCACCTTGAGCTGGCTTATGGTTCTGAAAATGTGGGCTTTATCTTTAGGTAATATCACCTCATATACGTTTTAAACGAGGCATGTTTCCACAGATCCTATTAGTTGAAAATTAACCATTAGAAGTGTGTAGGTGGTGAGCATGTCTAAAATTATAAGTTCTTGTAAACTCTAGCAGATGGAAACAACCCTATGTTACCCTTTTGCATCGATAGTTGCAGATTTATAACCTACTACCCACTTTGAGGATATCAGTTCTATGGATCAACTAAATCATTTGGTTTCTTAAATAATCATAAAATTTGGTTGATTAGAGAGCTACCTAGTTTTATGGAGACTTTGTTTTCCCTTGTAGTTAAGTACTCAGACATCCACTTGACTCTCTCATAGTTGACTAGAATTTCTCCTATATTTTATTAAATTTGTTGATTTCTTGTATTTCTCTTATACTTTTCCTCTTTCTATTGTTTAGCTTGGTATTAAATGGATTCATCTAATCTATAAGGTGAGAACCTATGATTTTTATACATATCAATTCCTTTTGAGATACGAAATGAGATTTAAGGTAGCCTATGCTCAGAATTTTTACTTGGTGTTTAGGGATAGAAATGTGATCCCTTCCTTTCCAATCCTTTTTCTATACTTGGGAGATCATGGGAATGAAGATCCATATATCTTATTTTGCATTTTTCCTAGTCCATTTCCGCATTGACCAAAATAATTTCGCAGAGGACTAGTTCTTGAAAATATTTAGCATTAGAGGGTATCACAACTCAGTAAAAAAGAGTAATGTAGGAGGAACCCAAATCCTACATATCCAATTCAATCCAAGTGATTTATGAAAGTGACAACTGAGGTGTTTCTATGTCTAAATAAGTCAGGGGTTCAAATTTGTTGTTGAGCTTGGATATTTCTCTAGGGTGTGGAGGAAGAGGGGCATGCTATAAAAAATAAGAAGGGGGCTTGATGATGCCCTTTAAATCTCTATCGTTGAGCTGAGCTTGTGGTGAGGTGAATTTCCATAAATATTCCCATACCCATCAAGGGTTTTCTTCCATAAATCATACCAGTAATATATTCATCAAGCTTGTGGTGGGAAATTTTTATAGAGATACCCATATTCATCATGGGTTTTGTTCCATAGATCATACTTGTAGGTGTATAAATATGTTCATTTAAACACATACACATGCATAGGAAATGTTTTTGGCTTGCTTAATGGAATTAGAAATTTTGACAATTTTACCGAAAGGATTTACAATCCTTTCATTTTATTCTTCTTCCCAAAACTCATGTGGAATTGAGTACATTTATATCAATACTAGGATAATTATGAAATCATACTTTTTTGGCATAAATATTTTGGTCCAAAATAGAAAATATAAGCCAATAAAATTGAATAAATAGGGTTTTTTTTCACATATACACAATTGATCTTCAAATATTGGCAAAGATGATGGCGGAGAAGCCATTGGAACCTACTTTTAGCTTTACCTATTGTTTGGGCCACCACTTATTCCTTAGACATTACTTGTGAACTCTCTTATTTGGTCAAATTTCCAAGAATTTTGTAAGAAGAATTTTTTGGAAAAAGAAGTATTTTTTCAAATTTAATTCATCCAACATTTTGAGTGGCTACACCACCCATTATCTGGGACATAAATGATTTGAGATGATATGAAGAGATTCTACAAGGAGTATAAATATAATGGGGAGAAAATTAGTTGTTATAAAAAAATGAATTAATTAATTGAAATAAGTAAAAGTTATTAAAGAAAAGAAAGAAGATGAAAGGAATGGGACAAAGGAATGGTCAAGACTTATAGGAGAAAAAAAATTAAATATATGATAAAGAAGCATAAAGGTTCATAAAATTAATATTTTAATTTGAGATGATACAAAGAGGTGCTACAAGGAGCATAAATTGCACGGGGAGAAAATTAATTGTTAAGAAAATAATGAATTAATTAATAGAAATAAGAAGAAGTTATTGAAAAGAAGAAAGAAGATGAAAGGAATGGGAGGAAGGAATGGTCAAGAGTTATAGGAGAAAGAATATTAAATATAAGATAGAGTAAGGTAAAGGTTCATAAAAATAATATATTAAAGAGGCTTATGAACGGTTAAATATTAAACTTTTAATTTAATCTAAAGAGAGACTTATACAAGTTAAAATTCTTTTAAGAAGAATTAGAAAATAATAGTGGATTTAGATATACTTAATGAGAATTGGAAATCAAGAAAACTTTGAGATAAGAATCCTAAGGAGAATAAAAAGAATAGAGAAAAATCAGCTACTATGACAAATTTTAATTAATTATTATAAATGAGTCAAATTCTTGAAAAAATAAACAAAATTTAAATAAAGAGAAGAAGGAAATAAAAAATAATAAAAGAAAAATACATTAAAAATAAGATAGGATGAAGTAAAAGCTCCTAGAATCAAGACTTTAAATAAAATTAGAAATATTAAAGATTAAAGTTTTAATTTAATTTTTAAAAGCTATAAACATTACCAATTAAACTTTTAATTTAAAATTAGTTCAAAAATAGTTAATTAGAGAATTCAAATTAAAATTCAATAATTAAAATTATAAAATTAAACTAAAAATTATTTTAATTTTATTAGTTCTTTATTGGTTTATTTAGAGTAATTATGAGAAAATGAAAAAAAATAAAAACTAAACTAATAAATAAAAAAGTTTAAAGGAAATTGAAAAAATATAGGCCATTAAATTAAAGAGAAAAATAACTAGATTTTACAAATGCCCAAGACAATGTCCAAGGCAACAAAAAGTGACTAAGCAAAGGAAAAAAATAATAAGATAAGAGATGGATAGCAAGCTTCCATATTAAAATTATTAAAGTGTCGTTCAATTTCCCAAACATCGAGGAGAGCACAATATCTAATATATTAAATATATATATTCCCCAATTTGATTCATTTCAAATTCAAAATTTGGTTCCATGTCAACTTTTAGGAGGAATTTGATGGGAAGTTGTTGTCTAATTTAAGCGTAACTCACCCACATGGTTTTGTTATTGTCCCCTCTAGGGGTGGTTGTTGCATGGAGGTTGGATGCATTAGAGTCATGGCACAAATTTTTTGGTACATCGGGAGACGAAGTGGAAGCTACACTAAGCATGGATATCAGAGCCATCTCTGACTTCTATAAATAGACCTCACTCTCATAGGTTTCCATCTTCCCCATTTTTATGAAACTCATTAATGGAATATCACTCTGCCTTGAAAATCCCCATTTATGAAATGCAAATAACAAATGAATTCATTGTGCAATCTAATCCTCTTCACATAAATGCTAAAATAAAAAACTCTGGGTCCCTTCGAGTGACCTGTTGACATGTTTGTCTCTAAGAGACCCTCGCATGCACTGTAATGTAGCTCACAAGAATGTTGGCAAGAAGTCCAATTGTGCACCATAAGTTTTATGTCCGGTGCCATAAATTCCATGAAAAATTCAAACAGACTCTCTCAGAACATCGGCTTGAAAGGTCGGCATAGATGTCAAGTGGAGAGTGGCTTAAAAATTTGTGCACAGATGTCAGACGAACATTAAAAGGGTAGACGATCGACTGATTCAAAAGAAGGCCTATCGGCCTAATTATGTTAAACACCATGGATTATAACATTACCCAAGCTGGTAGCCTGGTTCACAAAGTCCCAAACATGAGGATTATACTTTACAGTGGCTAGTTGAGGATTAGATTGTATAGCTTTAATATCACTACATTCATATATCTATTATGTTAAACACCGTGGATTACAACATTACCAAAGCTAGTAGCCTGCTTCTAGGTGATTTTTTACATTAGGAATCTATCCAATCTAGATGTGACTTGCTGGGAACCTCCCCAATGGTTGCTGCAAGTGAAGGTGACATTAAGAAGGTTGAGGTCAACTAGTCAATTGTAGAGTATAAGATATTAAAATAGGCTAGCATCCACTATTAATTTTCTAATGAGAAATATTTAATAACTTTAAATTTTTCCCTAAGAATCCAACTAGCTCTACTATGAGCACCTTGAGTTGGCTTATGGTTCTAAAAATGTGGGCTTTATCTTTAGGTAATATCACCTCATATACATTTGAAACGAGGTGAGTTTCCATAGATCCTATTAGTTGAAAATTAACCATTAGAAGTATGTAGGTGGTGAACATGTCTAAAATTATAACTTCTTGTGAACTCTACTAGATGGAAAAAACCATATGTTATCCTATTGCATCAATAGTTATGAATTTACAACCTACTACCCACTTTGAGGCTATTAGTTCTATGGATCAACTAGATCATTTGGTTTCTTAAATAATCATAAAATTTGGTTGATTAGAGAGCTACTTAGTTTTATGTAGACTTTGTTTTCCCTTGTAGTTAAGGACTCCGTCATCAACTTGAATCTCTCAAAGTTGACTAGCATTTCTCCTATCTTTTCTTAAATTTGTTGATTTCTTTTATTTTTCTTATACTTTTCCTCTTTTTATTGTTTATCTTAGTATTTAAATGGATTCATCTGAACTCCAAGGTGAGCGCCCATGTTTTTATACCTATCGATTCCTTGTAAGATATGAAATGAGATTTAAAGTAGCCTATGCTACAAATTTAAACTCGGTGTTTAGGGATAGAAATATGATTCTTTCCTTTCTAACCCTTTATCTATACTTGGTAGATCATGGGAATCAAGATCCATATATTTTATTTACCCTTTGTCTTGGTCCATTTCCTAATTGACCAAAATAATTTCGTAGAGGACTAGTTCTTGAAAATATTTAGCATTAAAGGGGATCACAATTGAATAAAAAAGAGTAATGGAGGAGGAACCCAAATCCTACATATCCAATTCAGCCCAAGTGGTTGATGAAGTGGGCAACTGAGGTGTTTCTATGTCTAAATAAGTCAGGGGTTCAAATTTGTTGTTGATCTTGGGTACTTCTATAGGGTGTGGAGGAAGAGGGGAATACTAAGATCAAAACTAAGAAGGGGGTTTGATGAGGCCCTTTGAATCTTTATTATTGAGCTGAGCTTATGGTGAGGTCAATTTCTATAAAGTTTCTGATATTCATCAAGGGTTTTCTTCCATAAATCATACCGGTGATATATGCATCAAGCTTGTGGCGGGAACCTTTTATAGAGATACCAATATTTCTCAAGGGTTTTCTTCCATAGATCATACTAGTAATAAATGTAAATAGATTCTTGTAGGTGTATAAATATGTTCATGTAAACACATACAGATGCATAGGAAATGCTTTTTCCTTGCTTAATGGAATTAGATATTTTGAAAAATTTACCCAAAGGATTTACAATCCTTTCAATTTTTTCTTCCTCCCAAAACTCATGTGGAATTGAGTACATTCATATCAATACTAGCATAATTATGAAATCCTACCTTTCTAGCATAAATATTTTGGTCCAAATTACAAAATATAAGCCAACAGAAAAATATAAGCCAACAAAACTGAAGAAATAGGGTTTGTTTTCACATATACACGTTGATCTTCAACACTGGCAAAGATGATGGTGAAGAAACCATTGGAACCTACTTTTAGCTTTACCTATTGTTTCAGCCACCAAGTGTTCCTTAGTCATTACTGGGGACCTCTCTTAATTCGTCAAATTCCTAAGAATTTTCTAAGAAGATTTTTTTTGGAAAAAGAACCGTGTTTTCAAATTTAGTTTATCCAACATTTTAATTGGATACTCCAGCCATCATCTAGGACATAAATGAATTGAGATGATACAAATATATGTTGCAAGGAGAATAAATATAATAGGGAGAAAATTAGTTGTTATGTAAAAAAAGAATTAATTAATAGAAATAAGCAAAAGTTATTGAAAAAAGAAAGAATATGAAAGGAATGGGAGGAAGGAATCATCAAGAGTTATAGGAGAAAAAATATTAAATATATGATAGAGTAGGGTGAAGGTTCATAAAATTAATATTTTAAAGAACATTTAAATATTAAACTTTTAATTTAATCTAAAGAGAGACATATACCAATTAAAAATCTTCTATGAAGAATTAGAAAATAATAATGGATTTAGATATACTTAATTAGAGATTTGGTAATCAAGAAAACTTTGAAATAAGAATCCTAAAGAAAATAAATAGAATTAACATTAATTAAAACATTTATTTAGTTCTTATTTCTCTATTTATTTATTGAGTAATTATGAAAAATGAAAAAAATAATTAACTAATAAAAAAAAATTTAAACAAATTGAAAAAATGCTTAACTAATGAAATAAAAAATAACTGTATTTTAAAAAAGTCCAAAGACACAAAAAGGTGACTAACGAAAAGAAAAAATATTAAATATAAAGATAAATTATTAAAGTGTTATTCAATCTCCAAAACATCTAAGACATCACGGTATCTAATATATTAAATATATATATTTCCCCATTTGATTCGATTCAAATTCAAAATTTGGTTCCATGACTGCTTTTGGGAGGCATTTGATTGGAAGCTGTTGATTTAAGCATAACTCACCCACATGGTTTCGTTATCGTCCACTCCAGGGCTGGTTGTTGCATGGAGGTTGGAAGCACTAGTCTTTGAGGTTTCATTTTGCAGGATCGAGTGAGCCAATTTTACTACAGAAGGGAGTTTCAGTCTTCACTACTGTAGTGTGTGCTATATGTCGGCGGGTTGAGAAATTTGATTGGAGGGATCATAATTTACCTTAATATTTTTTTATATATGATTTTAAAATATTTTATTTTAACATTTTTCTTATAATGAAGTTTTTATAGATATAAATTAGTTAATATAGAACTTCCAAAGTTTATTTAAATATTTTGTTAAATTTCTCAAATGATTTGACCATTTCACATAATTCTTTACAATATTTTTTTTTTTTATGATAGTTCATATTATTTTTCTATTTAGAACATAAGATTTATTTCTTATATTTACATATTTACACAAAATAGATTTAAATGCAGATAAAATAAAAAACATATTTATCAAACAGTATTTCATCTTATAGATATTAGGATGAATCAATTATAGAAGAGAAGGATAGATTTTAATTTTAAGAAATCCTCCATATTCGTCCTCCAACTAGACAATTTGGAGATTTATCTCTAATCTCTAAATTAACCCGAGTAGTATGATAAGCACGAAGAAGTACAATGAGAACCAAGGATAAGTACAATGCGAAAATGCGTAGGTGGATTTTCACCTCGGTTCTATAGTCCTAATGAAAATCGAGAACTACAAGATCTATATGGGAGGTCGACGAGGAAGAAGAAGTTGTTGTACTGCATGATGCTTTGTCAGAGGTAGGTGTGAAGGAAGATGTTCTCTCTCACTCATGAGAATCGACACCACTTGAGACATTGAATGCCGCAACAACGCAACTTCTTGAGTGCACAAAATACCAATCTTGATCACTCTAATCCCTTCTTCCCATGAATAGCTACCCTCCAAAGTGGAACACATAAATTTTAAAGCTCTCTCCGGGTTATACATTCTCCATGCCTTCTAAGTGATTAATTTCAACAAAACATACAACTTTAGTTAGAAAAGATTCATACTTCTATGGTCATGTCTAAAAATATCTACTTCAAAGATGAGATCCACTGATACGAAACTGCTAGATCTTTCCACCACCTGATCACGCATGAGTTCGCTACTAGATCTTTCCACCATCTGATCACGCATGATTTCGTTCCAGTTCATCTATTACATGAAAAATTCCAAACTAAACTCAAGTTTGACCTTGTCCAACTGGAAAATTTGTTGTCCCAAACATAATAAAGAATCATGTTTCTAGTTGCGCCTCTTCTCCTTGCATGAGTAGTAATTCTAAATAACCATCAAACAATGTAGCATGTTCCAAAGCTCAAAATCATACTAAACAAGATAAGTATGTCATGCCTCTTTAAATTTCTTCAAATATTAAGATTTTGCCAAATATTTGCCATATTTTTATAATCGTGTGTCATTTTAGTAGAAAATTTTGTGAAATGAAACATTTTTGTGTAGATCATTTTTAAAGGTTCTCTTAATTTTGACAAATATAAAATATTGGCAGGCTAGTACATTGAGCAGTGGGTGATGACAAGCCTCTAGGTAGGCTTACACCTCCACCAACGCATGGTTATCTTACATTTTATGTTATATAGTTAAGGTCACAACAACAAGAAGTGAGAGGTAGGTGGTAGACAATGTTCCTGGACACTAATGTCCACTCGGCTCCACTCTATGCTTTTATCATTTTTTGGTGATCAACGATATGGATCAAACCTCGATCAATATTCTTGCACACATAAGATTAAGGCTCTTTGTCAATGAATGATGTTGTCCTAATAACTATTTCCATGTCAGTGTTGCATTCATGTATGAGTGTTAAAACTATGTTGCTTGCCTATCCTAGAAATATAAGCATATATAAAATTAGTTATCCAAGAATGGTTTAATAAAACATGAAGGAAATTTCCTTGATCGCACTTATAGGGGGGATGCTCCACTAACTAAGTGGGTGTATTTTAAAACTATCATAAATTCCCAATTCTACCATGTCTTATATATACAGAGCTAGTGGAAATAGTGGTATGACTTTAAGTCAGGATATGGGTAGACTATAGAAGACTATACAAGAAAATTAAGGAAGATGGAAATAGTGTTGAGTATATTTCCTAAGAACCCAACTATAATGTTCAAGTATCTAGGGTGTTGTCATAGCCATTTATGAAAATAGTTAATAGTGTTCAAAACCCATAACTATGGATGAGGCTTGTGTACAACCACAATCCCTAGAAAACATAGACCATAAGAAAGAGAGTAATTAGTTCAAAACAAAAATTCCATGAAGGTGCTTCAAATGAGGCAAATAAGAAGTGGAAAGGAGGAAGTAACAGGAAGGCTACAACCACATCATACTAGTGAAAGCATCCTATAAACCAAAAGAGGTGTTGGGAATCACATGAAAATCTAATCCTAAAGAACCATTGGAAGGATGTGAAAATAAAAATTGCATAGCCACATGTTCGACCAATTAGGTGGAAAGAAGCTTAGACATCGATGCAATTATTATTTTCACATCAATGTAGAGAAGGGTGAATTTGAGTAGGCTTTAGAAAAAGGAAGAGAAGAACATGATCAATCTCTTTCATATAAAAATAGAGGTCAAGAAGAGAAGAAGTGATGCTATATTAAACTTAGGATCATAGGTGAATCTTACATTAGTAGATTTGGTTCAAAAATTTGGACTAGAGTTTCATTACCATCCTATCCATATCCATGAGGGAGTTTCATGAAGAGTGTATCATCACATGAGATGTACTTAATATCGATGGGGAAATTTTTATCCATCACATAATAAATATTGCAAACCAAAAGACAATCTAATAATGTATGTGCATATGTTACAAATATTATGATAAGCCTCAACTATCTTCACTTTAACAAGCAATGCTAACAATAGGTTTGTCCTTAAACTATGCTCATGAGCTTCAACTATTGTAATACAATTAATGTATCCCAAATATGAGCCTCATGAACATAGTATAGATAGTACAAGGTCAGTCATAACGATAATTTTAATTGTCAAGAAACTTCACCGAAACTTTCCTAAGGCTTTTTATTTCAACATAACGTGGGTGAAGATTTGTTGATTTTTTTTAATTCATGGTTGCATTGACTTTTAATAAATTAAATTAGATTCATGCCAAGTGGCTCTCCGCCCAACAATTTCCTAGAGATTTGAGATTATTCCAATCCTAATCAATTCACATTCTAATTATATTAAGAAATTAATAGGTAAGCAAATTGTATTTAGGAAAATGTTCTAATTTACAATAAGATGTGTGATTTCTATTTTTTGTCATGTTAAATTACATTAGTGACACTTAGGTGGGTAAATTAATATATAAGCAAATTTTAATTAGCAAAATAGTCATTCCAATATTATGTGTTATTCTTTTTTTTCCCAAATTAAATTTGATCCATAACCTTTTTATACACGATTAATCTAGTACGTATATGCATTACTAAAGCAGCCTTCATGCTACAATAAGTTTTTATTACAATATTTTTTTTTAATTATATTCATGGCACTATCTAAACCACATTAATATTATTAATATTAAGTTTATACTCATTGTAAATATTTATATATATAAATATTTTAAATTTTATTAAAAAAACAAATGGACAAATTTCGTGGGTAATGTGGGTGCATTTGTAATAATTTTCTCCTATAATTAAAAAATGAAATATAAAAGGCTAGACAACATTTATAAACGTAAACCTTGCATATTGCAAATTTCGAATTTATGTACTTGCACAATGACCTATCGTATCGATTGAATTCTAGCCCCAAACTCTTCATACAAAAGTCAAAAACAATGTGGTAGAAACGGAAATTCGTTAAAAAAAATTTAAAAAAATTGCATAAACAGTTCGACACCCGCATGAATTAAATATCTAAATCTAGTTCGAGTGGTTTACGTATTGCTGATCCTCTGATCCAGTCTTCCGCTGCGAGGATTCCACATCCTCCGGACCATCTACAAAATCTTCTTTATAAATGTCAACACCCCACAATGTCAATTTCTTCCTCTCACGAAGAGAA
>APFE030372852.1:0-25831 GCA_000404065.3 Pinus taeda
CATACTTCTGTACCTGTCGCGCTTCTTATATCACCTTACTTTCTTCATTCACTATTCTAGTTTCATGTGCATGTAAGTTTATACCTTCTAGTGTCTTTTAACTTTCATTTCTCTACTTTCCATGTAATTCTTTTGTAGTTTGGTGTGAGTGATAAAAATTGTTAGTGTAACTAGTGTTTTTCATGGCTACCCTGCTCTTATAACTAAATTCTAATTTCCTGGAACCTTAATTTAATTTTGAAAACAATGTGGTTATATTAAATTATTGTTTAGCTTTAGATCTTCTAAATTTGTTTGTTCAATGTCTTATTAAATTTGTATTGCTAATTTGGTTTTTATATATATATATAATAAATAATTTTGTTAGGTTTAATTTTTTATTAATATTATTAGTTTAATTTATTTTTAAAATAATATTAAAATTTACATATTTAATATGTTATTAAAATCTATATTATAGTATATTAGTGTTGTAATATGATGTATTTGTTTAATTTAAGTAATATAAAAAATGTTTAAAATGTTTAATTTTATCTAATATAAAATTACACTATTTTTATATTTAAATCTGTATTGCAAAATTAAATTCTAAAGTAAATGTAAATGTCAACTACAACATCTATATACATAAATTTCTATAAACTTATATAGGATTTAATTAAAATATGATAATGTATAATGAAAAAATGATTGAATTATATAATATAAAATAACAATGCTTTATTAATTGTCTCAATTACAATATTTATATAGAGAAACTCTTATAAATTTAAGAGACTATAGAAGTTAGGCTAGGGTACACTAAGTTAGACTAGAATAGGCAAGTTTAAAGTAAAATAGAGTAGAGTAGGGTAGGGTAGGGTAGGGTAGGGTAGGGTAGGGTAGAGTAGCGTAGGGTAGTGTAGAGTAGTGTAGGGTAGAGTAGAGTAGAGTAGAGTAGAGTAGAGTAGGGTAGGGTAGGGTAGGGTAGGGTAGGGTAGGGTATGGTGGTAGACTAGGGTAGACTAGTGTAGGGTAGGGTAGAGTAGAGTAGACTAGGGTAGGGTAGGGTAGGGTAGAGTAGGGTAGTGTAGGGTAGGGTAGGGTAGGGTAAGGTAGAGTAGGCTAGAGTAGTCTAGGCTAGGCTAGGCTAGACTAGGCTAGATTAGGCTAGAGTAGGATAGTAGGTTAGACTAGGCTAAGCTAATCTAGGGTAGAGTAGGCTAGGCTAGGCTAGAGTAGAGTAGGCTAGGCTAGGCTAGAGAAGAGTAGAGTAAACTAGGCCTAGGTTAGATTAGGCACTGATAGCTTACGCTAGATTGAGCTAGGCTAGGCTAGGGTAAAGTAGGCTAGGCTACTCTAGAGTAGGCTAGGCTAGAGTAGATTATGCTAGAGTAGCATAGTAGGTTAGAGTAGGCTAGGCTAAGCTAGGGTAGAGTAGGCTAGGCTAGGGTAGAGTAGGCTAGGCTAGGGTAGAGTAGATTAGGCTAGAGTAGCATAGTAGGTTAGAGTAGGCTAGGCTAGGCTAGAGTAGGCTAGGCTAGAGTAGAGTAAGCTAGGCTAGGATATGTTAGAGTAGAGTAGGCTAGGCTAGGCTAATATAGGGTGGGATAGAGTAGAGTAAGAATAGAGTAGGCTAGGCTAGTCTAAGTTAGGCTAGACTAGGCTACTCTAGAGTAGAGTAGAGTAGAGTAGAGTAGAGTATGGTAGAGTATGGTAGGCTATATTAATGTAGGCTAGGCTAGGTAGGATAGGAAAGAGTAGGTTAGGCTAGGCTAGAGTAGGGTAGAGTAGGGTAGGGTAGAGTAGGACACGCTAGGCTAGAGTAGAGTAGGCTAGGTTAGGGTAGAGTAGGCTAGGAAAGGATACATTAGGATAGAGTGGGCTAGGATAGGCTAGAGTGGATTAGAGTAGGATAGGGTTGACAAGATGCCTTGGGAATTAGATCAAAGGTTGAAATGTGTGATTTGAGAAGCTAACATGTCGTTCACAGATAGTGAACATCATGAATGGTTTATAGCTTCATTTTTGCCCCACTGAGAGATTTCTCTGTCACAACATAAGATAGTAACATGGGCGGAATCTTTGGAAATCACATTGAGGTTGAATGAAATGGTTATTTAGGATGCGACCTTAGGGGTGCAACATATTCACTCTTAGTTACAAAGCCTCTACTTAGAATTGTTGAGCTTGAAAAAAGATAAGGAGACTAAACTAGAGGTGCACGCAGAAGTCTGGTGTCTGAATCGTAAGAACTAGAGGCACGATAAAGACCACTGTTCCATATTCATGAATTATATTACATGAGGGGGAAAACTCCATTGAGGTGAGAAGATATAGCAGGACCGAGCATGGGGACTATGCTATGGTGCACTATTTGTTAGGTTGTTGGACAACATGTGATGGATAATTTCCATTTACTTCAGAAGTTCATCCAGACAGCACAGCAGTTGTTCTTCACCTTCTGAAAATTGGTGGGCCATAATGCACGCCACTGTCGAATCTATGAACAGACGATGGAAAGAACACCTACATACCGGATGCAAGAAAAAACTCAGCCTCGAGAGCAGGGCACTGGAGTAGCACACGGAGGATATCAGGTTAGAGGAGGAGGCCAAGGAGGAGGAGGGCCTTCTAGAGGCTAGGGTCAGGTTATTTGTTACAACTGCAGGACACCAGGGCACTACGCGTGGGAGTCTTAGAATCATACATGCTCATGATGTCAATATTGCAGCCAATTTGACCACACTATAGAAGAATGCTTGGTGCTGATAGCTAAGATGTAGTAGAAGAAGGCGCATCCTCAACAACCTATGCAGAACTTACAGGTGATGATAGTTGAGCCCTGTGAGGAAGATCAAAGCATGAATATAGTGTTGGGAAGCAGAAAATCGACTGGCGATGATAAGGATAACTAACCTGAACAGGACGGATGGGTCTGAAAGGCCTAGGAAGAGGAAGTGGGCTTTGATCTAGTGCGTGCTAAGGAAACATTTATGGAGGCCAAGAAAAGCTTTGCGGAGGCATCCACCTTAGGAAGTAAAGATAAGGTGCAAGAAACTAGCACAGCTATAGAGGTTTACCCCTCTGTGCTTACTACGTTTTTAAAGACCTGCATAAAACTGATGTGCAATAACAAAGCCATGGAAGGTTTGCAGGAGTTAATAAACAAATGCACTAGCAAAGAGAATGCCCCTGATGGACATTGGGTGGTAATAAAAATTGGCAAACATAAGGTGAGAATAGGGCGAGAGATGAGACTCACCGTGCAAATCCAAGATTATGAGATGGACCAGGTCATTTTGGATCTAAGTTCTAATGTGAACATTTTTCCAAAGTAAACATGGGAAAGAATGGGGATACCTGTGTTGCAGTGGTCTCCAATTCAGCTCAAAATGGAGAACTAGTAGAAGATCATGCCTATGGGATGATTATATGGAGCCACAGTTGATATAGAAGGTGAGAGCATGGCGACTGAATTTGAGGTGATAAAGATCGTCGATGATAGTAATCCATACCTTGTGCTCTGGTGAATTCATTGAACCATTGACATGAATGCGGTTATCAATTTGTAGAAGAGGACAATGTCATTTGAAAGGAAATCGCTTTGAGTTGTAGTTTCGTTGGACCTTGCAGAAGGAGCGCGCTACACTGAACCAATCCGTGATTATGAAGAAAGTGAGGATGAACTAGACCTGATCTATAAAATAGCAACATGAGACTAGGACTAGATCAATCCAACAACAAATGGATGGATTTCATGGGACCAGGAGAGTTCATGCACCTATCATTCAGATGAAGAGTTGAAACATTGGCAGGATTGTCTGCATGAAGTATCCACGTTGTGATGCAATATGATGATGAAATCGTTGCGCTGTGTTTCATTAGAGGTTAGGAATTTACCTTATTATGATAGTTTAGCTGATGTGGATAATTTTTTGGATGCATTTAATCGTCAATTACATGAGGATCACCACTTACAAGCATTGGATTTGGCACCGCATGCTACGCGTGTATGATGGTGGTATATGCAGAAGGATAACTTTGATGGATGGTTGGATTACAGAAGAATTATGAGGTTACAATTTGGGCTCCTTAACACTACATTGACTGAGAAATATAGGAGGAAGCATGATCTGTGCAATCATCTAGCAAAGTGGACTAAAGCCTGGGAGATAAAACTACAACTGGAGTGGGTACACCTATTCTTCCATACTTTGGACACAATTCCCATGAATTGGTATCTAGAAATGAAGCTTTTCCATGGCATCGTGAAGTGGGATATTGTTGACCTTATGTTTTGAAGATGGCTTGGCCAGTATTGATAAAGCCCTATAGAATATTAAGGCAGTTATCTTCATAATGCCACAAGAACCTATGGAGTGGGTCCAACCAGACCAGAGTACCCAACTACACAATGTGTTGGAATTCTATAATGTGACCATTGAAGAGGAGGATGATGATCTAAGAAATATTAATATTCCAAAGGTAGAAGGGCATCGCGAAGTTGAGGGACCACAAATAGACGATTTGGACATCACTGCGCTATTGAAAACAAAGCAATTAAACATTGGGATTGAAGTAGAACTGAAGTTTTCCAAGATTGGAGATTATTGGGACGACACTACTATGGATAAGGTTTCTAGGTTACTCTGTGAATATCAGGATCTGTTTCGTACCAAGTTTTCATATTTGAAGGGAATAATTGGTGATTTGGGCATTATGATTATTAGTCTTAAGCTGGACATGAAGCCTATCAAGAAAATATTATATCTTCTTCATCGTAAATACAAGGAAAAGGTTTTCCAAGAGTTAGATAAGATGCTGGAAGAAGGCATCATAGAGCCCATTGAAGAATCTGATTAGGTGAGCCGGATGGTTGTTCAGGACAAGAAGCAGAAGGTTGAGATAAGGATTTGTGTAGATCTGCAGAAGCTTAATGATGCGTGTGTCCATGACCCATCCATGTTTTTAGATATGAAGTGTTGGACAATGTTGGAGGGTAGGAGGCCTACTCATTTACTAATGGGTTCTCTGGATACCATCAGATTAAGATCACGCTTGAGGATAGGAACAAAATAACCTTGCGATAGAATGGGGTTGTTTTCAATACACTATAATGCTATTTGGACTCAAGAATGCACCTGCGATATTGTCTCACATAGTCATCGCAGTGTTCAATGAGTTCATTCATAAGTTCTTGGAAGTGTACTTTGATGACTGTGTTATGCTCCTATACTAATAGGTGTCATATTTCATGATTGACTTAATGAGCTCTGTAATATGTTCATACCTTTCCTTTTTGCAAAGGTTTTCCATATTTTCAAAAAATAAAAAAATTAAAAAATGTAAAGAGGGTATACCCTAAAAGAAAAATCAAAGGGTAAAAAGAATAAAGCTGGTCAAAAAAGTGAAAGAAATGAACCCCAAACTAAAAAGACGAGGAAAGTGTGCAAGTCTAAATGCCACTACTATTTCATTTTCTGTAATAAGCAATTGTGTGTAGCTTGTTAACTTTTTCCACAATTGATGAAGAGTCAAACAGCTCAAACTTGGCAGATAAGTAGATAGGTAGAGTAAATAAAAAGGAGCTCAACAGTTTAATCTGAGCCCTTGGATGTAATAAGTGTAGACTTAGGTAGGCTTGCCATGTAAAAGAAAAGGATGATTTGATAAGGGTTTGCCAGTCTAAGTGCACCCAAATAAAGAAGAAAAAATGTTAGGCTAAGTAGGTAGGGTAGGTAGATGGTGTTGCAGAGTGATAATTGTGATGAAATGTTTCTGAATGTGTTGATTTTTACTTTTTTTTTTTTTTGTAGGTAAAGATGGAGCTTCTCTGTTTTCTATTAATATATCAGAAAAATTACAGCAAAATTAGTGGACCTACAACCCGCCCACCAAGGGGAAACCGGGCATAGGTGCCACCGAAAGTTTTTCACACCATACCAGAAAAAATAGTCCCTGAGCCTCTTTTTCCTAGCTAGATAAACCTTACAGTCCATTCCAAATCTACTAGTGTAGTAAGTCATGAAAAAACTAGTCACTGTCAAAGGAAAAAGCTGTCTAAATATCTAAAAATCGCAGAATCGACATCTAGAAGACAAGGACCAGAGTTACCCAACAGAATTTGCCAAGATGGGTGAATCCTCCCTGGAACTCTTCTGAAGACTGGCCTGAAGCATCTGATGAATCTCTTCCATCTGCTTCCCTTGCATGCCCATAGAGATTTGCAGAACTCGAAGATCACGACGCAGATTCGGAATTTCCTGAGTCATTTCCGCGATTTCTAATGCCACCTGCTCTAAGGCTTTGGCCAACAACCTTTTCATAACCCAGTATATATGAAGGGACTGCTTGAACAAAGTCATCCTTCCTCTTGTGTTTCCAGGGTCCTGAACCAGCACCTCCCAATCTTCCATTTCCGACTCCGATTGAGCCTGAATCGCCTCGTCCTCCATATTCTGAATAATACGACGGATCCTCAGGCTAGTGTTCTGCATGTAGGCCCTTTCGGCGCGCTGAATCTTATGTTCCACAGTTCGTCTGGCTTTTCTGTCAGGACGCCTGCTGGACTCTGGATTATCCTTATTCCTGCCACGAGAATTGCCCGGACTGGGGTCCGAACCACCGAAGGGAGCATGCCCGCAATTTTCCAGATTAACTCGCCTGCGACGACCACGCGTCGGGATTCTTCGACCACGACGGCTCCTATGACTAACCCCCATAGCATACCTTTCCCACTCGTCTGCATTCATACCCGGACTGTCACTGTCGGCTTCAACAGAGGTGTCCGGGACCTCCAAAACATCTTCCAGAATTTCCTCCTTCGCAATGCCCTTGTCCTTCGTTGCAGTCACTCTGGACCGCGCCCCTTCCTCCTCTCTGCCAAGTCTGGCTCTCTTCCTCGTTTCCATTTTGACTCGCACCGAATGTTGCACAGAATGCACACAGGGAATCGCCAAGGAACAAGGAGCGCCTTCCGCACTGGTGTTGTAAATGGAAATGATCTGGTGGTGAGGGCAATGCGAACGGGTATTTAAGGAGACCGAGCTCCAATACCAGCTATCCATCCTTCTGACCAAATCTTGCCAGTTGTTTCCTAAAGCATGGCAGTTCCCTACCACCGTCCTTTTAATCCTATTACTAATTTCATTCTCTGACATGTACTCTCCCTTACTTCGCCAAATTCGTGCCACCATTGAGTTGAGGAAAGGCCGGGAATTCTCCTCAGATCTCGTGTCTAGTTGATGAGATCGCCCACGTCTGTTGCCTATCGCATCGCTCTGAGTTTCCTGACGATCCCTAGCCATCTGACCTAGCTTGTGTCTTTTCCCAAGGCTCCGCACGAGCGGTATCCTTCTTCCAGCGTTCCTGATCATTATTAACCTTCATGGGGGAGACGCAGCATGTCCCTCCGGCCTTCCACCTCATCATTCTCCACTTCGCTAACTGAAGCTTGGTCATGATCCGCTTTAATGATGGACGCCAGGTCAGACCACTCCTGATGCCCGCTTACCTCTCTCCATTGGGTATCCACCGAGCTACCATGGCCTCTGCATCCCCAATTCGCCAGGTAGTCTGCAGCCTGGTTCCCTTTACGCCTCACATGACTGATCACTGCATACTCAATGCGAGGTAAGAGACCAGCTATTTCTTGAACAATCCCTGCTGAACGCCAACTGTTCGAAACTTTGTCCCAGTTCCTACCATTGCAGAGTTTTTTCAACATTTCTACCGCAATTTGAGAATCTCCCGTGATTTCCAGGTTGGAATAACCATTTCTGACCGCAATTTGAAGACCTTGGTGCAGAGCCCAAAATTCTGCTTCATTGTTAGTCATTTCCCCCCCCCATTCAGCATAAATCCAACGAACCTGGTTATTACTGTCTCTGAAAATACCTCCGAAGCCAGCGTCGCCCGGATTCCCTTTTGAGGCGCCATCAAAATTCAATTTTATGAAATTATCTTTCGGATAATAGAATTTATCCGGGCTGTTATTTCTCATCGTATGGGGGAAATTTTGCTTATGAAACACCATTTCAAATTTTAAATTTAGTCGATTCAAGATTTCTTCTTCCATCGGATTGGCTTTCCAATCTTCTCCATCCCATTTATCAGCAAGGATTGTTTCACGGAGGAGCTGAATAGATTTGCCCCAAACGGCTTCCGATTCCATGGCAGAGTTTTGAAATATCCTGCGGTTCCTCTCCTTCCAAATCATCCAGAGGGAGAATCCAGAGATGAGGTCCCAGGCGCGCCGAACAACTTGACATTGAAATGTTTTTGTATTCCATTGAAAGACAACATCCTTGAACACACCAGGAGCGTTTTCAGACTTCCCAAAGGTTCTTTTGGCTCTTATCCACAGGGACTTAGCAAAGGGGCAGTGGAGAAGCAGATGGTCTCTGGTTTCTTCCTCCAATTTACACAGGCAGCATCTCGAGGGTCCTATAAAACCTTTCTTTTGAATTCGGTCCCAGGTGAGGATTTTGTTTTTTGAAGCCAGCCAAATGAATATGGAAACTTTAGGCCACCAGTTCCTTTCCCAGATTATTCTCCAGTCCGGGGTTGAGTCAATATCAAGCTGCTCTGAGGTGAGAAAGTAGGCTTCATTTGTAGAGAAAAAGCCCTTTATGGAGTTTCCCCATCTGAGAATATCACTGCCAGTGCGGGTTCTAATCTTGCGAAACGCCACCTCCTTCTTGAAAATAGTTTTCTGCTCCGGGCTAAACTCCCCTTCCCAATCCTCCAGATCTTTCCAAGTCCTCCATTTCTCATCTGTGGGGTTTGCTTTCCAGTAATCTCTGACTAAAGGTCTGTTTCTTCCAATTCTGTCATAAACCTGCTGAAGGGTTTGTATGGAGCTCAACCGATCCTTCTGTTGCCATTTATCCTCCCAGAAGTGGGCTTCCTCTCCACCTCTAATTTCCCAGAAGGTATGTTGCTCTACCAACTCCCTGTTCAACCGAGCCAAGTCCCAGACCGAAGAGCCTCTAGGAGTATTCTTTTGCTTAAGGATTTCTACTGTTGACTCAGGCATACTGTATTTAGCTCTCCATATAGTTTTCCACAGGTCATTGCCTCCCCCAAGCCATCTCCACCAGAGCTTAGCTCCCAGGACTTTATTGAGAGTCTCAGGGTCACGAAGTCCCAGACCCCCTTTCTCTTTTCTTTCCGTTAATTGACCCCAGGAAACTAGAGCCCATTTCTTCTTCTGATCCACTCCTCTCCATATAAAATTCCTTATAATCTCCCTAATCTTTGCACAAATGCCTATAGGAGCTGTCATTATTGAAAGAGGATAAACAGGTATAGCGTGAAGGACAGATTTAGCTAAAACTATTCGACTAGATATGTTTAGAGATCTGAAATCCCAATTTGCCACCTTATTGCTCAACTTATCCAGAATTCCTTGCCAATTCTTCATTTTTTTGGCTGAAAAGTCCAAAATGTTGCCCAGATATTTGGTTGGAAGCTCCCCCTGCCTAAAACCCAAGAGTCTTGTGAGGTGCACTTTGACCTACTCCACAGAGTTGAAAATAAAAACCCGGGACTTGTCTTTGTTTATTTCCAAGCCAGAAGCCTCCGCAAAGATATCCAAAATTTTTCGAAGATGTTTTACCTATTTAACCGTTGGTTCACCGAACAACATAATATCATCAACAAATTGCTGGTGAGTGAGACAGAGGTTATGACCCCAAAGCTTAAGACCCTTGATTTTACCTGATTCTCTTTCTCTCTTAATAAATCGTCCCAGTCCTTTGGCAGCAAGAATAAACAGGAAGGGGGATAGAGGGTCCCCCTGACGGAGACCTCTGGAGGCCGAGAAAGGTTTCGAGGGAATCCCATTCACCAGAATGGAGAAAATAGGGGATGAAATAAGATTGTGAATCCAATCAATCCATCTCCTGCAGAAACCAAAGCTTTCTAGAACCTTGCTCAAATAATTCCAGTTTAAGCGATCATAAGCTTTTGACAGGTCCAGTTTAATCATCATCCCTTTTTGGTGGTTAGATTTTAAAGAGTGAAGGACTTCTTGCGTTACCACCAGACCATCCAGAATCTGC
Source organism: Pinus taeda (assembly GCA_000404065.3). Taxonomy (NCBI): domain Eukaryota; kingdom Viridiplantae; phylum Streptophyta; class Pinopsida; order Pinales; family Pinaceae; genus Pinus; species Pinus taeda. The sequence goes on from APFE030372852.1 coordinate 10,047, forward strand.
CTTCCCTCAACAAATCCTGTTTGTTCAGCCGAAATTAACTTGTCCAGCATAGGTTTTAGCCTTTTCGCCATCATAGCAGTTATAATCTTGTAAATAACATTACACAATGCTATGGGCCTAAAGCCATTAGGATATTCCCGGTTGTCAGTCTTAGGAATTAACGCATAGAAGGTGGAGTTAAGAGTAGGCCAAACCTTTTGATTCATCCTGGATTCTTCCACCATTTCTAGGATCTCTTTTCCCAGGAAGTGCCAACCTGCTTGGTAAAAGTCAACAGTAAACCCATCAGGGCCAGGAGCAGTACCTTTTTTCATTGCTTTTACCGTTTCCTCATTCTCTTCAAAGGTGGCAGCCCTCAGAAGCGCTTTATTTTGATCTTCAAAGACTAAACACGGGATGGCAGAGCAGATCTCCTAAATTGCCTGCATTCTATCAGTTTGAGGTTCCTTTAGTATTTCCTTGTGGTGATCAATCAAGACTTGTTCAATTTCCGCCTGCTCCAGCACTCTATTTCCATTCCTATCTTGGATTGATAAAATCCTATTACTCTGTCTGTGCTTAATCATAGCTTGATGAAAGAACTTAGTGTTTCTTTCTCCCTCCCTTAGCCATTTTATTCTCGATTTCTGACGCCACAGGATTTCCTCTTGCTTCCTTCTTTCTTCAAGTTGTCCCAGAATTGAACCTTCCTTACTAATGCTTTCCTCTGTTCTGCCTTCCAAAATCATTTTCTGTTGTATAGATTCCATTTCTTTTTCCAGCTTTTGTTTGTCCTCCAGAATATTACCGAACTCCTGTTTATTCCAATTTTTAATTTTCTCTTTTAGCTCTTTAAGTTTAAGCTGAAACAAGCGCATTTTCCCTCTACACTGAATCGTGCTTTGGCACCACCATTCTTCCAATTTTTTGATAAATGAGGGATCTCTTAGCCAGAAGGATTCAAACCGAAAGGGTCGTTTTCCTTTGCGAACTTTGATGTCCACTTCAAGTTTGATTGGCCAGTGGTCTGACCCCAGCGAGGGCAAGATCTGGGCTTCAACAAAAATATCTTTGTTCATGATACTTTCTGAAACAAGGAAGCGATCAAGCCTAGAGGCAACCTGATTCTTTCCTCCTCTCCTGTTATTCCAGGTACAAATCCCATTTATAGTCTGAATATCTACAAGTCTGAGATCCTCAATCAAAGCATTGAATCTTCCCATCAGGCTGTCAGATTTCCTGATCCCACCTTTCTTTTCCTCCAGAGATCTTATTAGATTAAAATCACCCCCAATTATCCAGTCCACATTTGAATATAACCTACGAATGCTTTGTATATTATTGAGGAAATTTTCTTTTTCGCCAGGAGAGGAAGGACCATACACTCCTGAAACAACAACCTGCTCTCTCGTTCCAGCTATTCTACCAAGGCCAGTAAGGATTCCACGCATATTGGTCCAACTATCTAAGATAATATCATTCGGGTTCCACAAGATTGCAATACCCCCTGCAGATCCAATGGCATCCTGTCCCATAACTTCATAGTGCACTCTCGACCAGTCTATAAGCTTTTCAATCTGTTGAACCGAAATTTTGGTCTCCTGCAGAATCATTACGCTTGGCTTTTCTTTTTTTAACTTTTCCTTTAAGTACCTCTGTTTGCCCTTACTATTCAGGCCCCTAATATTCCAGCTGATCACAATCATTTAAAACTTATGGAGAGAGGGAAAGAATACCTCCGACAGAGGTATCACTTTGCCTGAGTTAATCAAGGTTTCTCCTACCGTCTGAATAGTTTCAATCATCGGTTTTCTTCCTCTCTTCCTGCTATTTTTTCCAGAGCCATCCATTCCCGTTTGACCAGTCCCTTGGTCAGGTCCTATCATCATCTGCTTCTCTACATTCTGCCCTTTTTTTTCTCTATACTTCTGGAATACTTCCTTGTACAATTGTTTTTATTGCTCAGGTATAAATCTACTATCTAAATATTTCCATTCTTGGATTAACTGTTTTAGGATTCTTTCTTCCTCAATCTCCCCAGCAGTTTGATTTTCCACCTCCATCGGGGTTTGTACTACCAGGTCTTCCTCGTTTCCTTCCTGCTGTTTTCCAGAACTGTCTCCTGGGTTTTCTATCTTCTCTTTACTTACTCCTGAAGTGTCCATTGGCGATTTCTCTGGGTCCTCATCATCCTCCAGATTAACTTCATACTCTTCATCTTCCTTCCGGAGAGCCTGAAACTTATTTTGGCTGATAAAGCTACCCTCCTTTTCTTGTGGGCGAGGTTTAGTTTTTTCTTGGTTTTGTCTCCTTCTTCTGGTAACCTGTTGGAAACCTTTTTCTGTCTCTTCTGTTTTCCCCGTAGTTTTCTGTTGCTCCTCTTGGCTTCTTCTCTGTTCATCCTCTTTGCTCAGTGGGCATTGTCTAACAAGGTGCCCATATTCATGACATTTCCGGCATATGAAAGGGATATGTTCATAATCAACTGGTTGCTCCCATACTTCATCGTGATATTCTACCTCCACATGGTCTGGGAGTGGTTCGGCAAGGTTCACATACACACAGATCCTTGCACAGGAGTTGTACTTGCCTCTACGGGTAGCTTCTGCCGCTTTGACAAAACTTCCAATCGAGTTCCCTATTCCTTCAAGAATTTCCGGGTCCCAGAATTCATCAGGTAACCCAAACAGCCGAACCCAGAGAGGGGCTTCCAGCAGCTTTTCCTTCTCTGGGTTATATCTTTCCTCCCAAAATTTCATAAATAATCCCGCATTATTCATAAAATACGGCCCTCCTTCAAAGATCCTGTTTCTGTCCTCCAGGTTAGTAAAGATAGCTGTGAAAAACCCTTGGGCTCCCAGTTTTAGATCAATGTGCCCTCTTGGTTTCCATTTTTGCTCAATCCATCTATATAGCTCCTTCTCTGGTGGCCAGTACCCTATAAATTTGCAAATCAGGGCATGGTCTTTCATGTAGCTGTTGTATTCCTCCAACTTGTTATTGGGGATAACATATCTGGGCCTCTTCTGAGCACGAGGGAGACACTGTCCTTTCATTCTTTTCTGCCAAAGATTACCCATGACAGGAGCATTGTTTTCCTGGTGATTCTGCTGAAATCCACTCATGCTAGTCTCTCCTGTCACGACATTCTTAAAGGAGGGGATCTCTCCCCTCCCCGAGGTGTTTTCCATTCCCTCTCAGCCCCTATCAGACAAATAGTTCTGGCAAAATCAGAGAAGATGCCACTTACCTGATTGACTGAGCTCCTGCTTCGCTAACCCTGTCCCGATCTGTTTGCTGTCCTGTTCTCTCCCTCCTGCAGCGCTGGCCTGCGCCGTCAGCGAGACTTCCTCCTGCATAAACCCTAGCAGACGCCCGCTCCCGTCCCTGAGATTCTTTCAGATCGAATCTCCTCTTCATTTACTTTTAATACAATCGTGTTGATTTTTACTTTTATCACAAAGTGAAAGTCAAATATTTTACTTGATGTAGTTCAAGCAAGGCAAGGTTAAATAACTAACTTCCATTTACATATTCCCTAGAGATTTCACTAATTTCCCCTAAGTATTAAGGTCTTTGAAAATCAAATGGGCTCAGAGCATTTCTCTGACTCTTGGAGGGACTGGACCCTCAGCCCAATGATCTAAAAGCCTAAGTACTCATAAATCTCATTCATTACATTTCATAAAAGTTTGCCTAAGTGAAAAAACCTATTTTACATAGGAAATACATAATATCACTTCAAAACCCCCTTTAGCCTAAGTTTCTATGTGAATGCTTAACATAGGCTTAGTGCTTATTTCATTATGTTTCATATTAACTAGTAACACATAATATATAACTCCCATATAAATTTTAACACTTCCCCATATTATGTAAATATATTAAAACCCCCACACTTTATATAATTCTTGCCCCGATGGTATATAACCATTATATAACTTAATAAGGATTGATAAACTTATCGGAAGTTTGTTAAGAACCTTCCCTGCTCCACAAAAAATGGGATTAATTAACCATCCGGGTTAGTTAATAACCATTACCCCAACCAATTGTGATGCGCCCGATATGATTAAATCATCATTAAATATATTGGGCCTGCTGCATTAACTCCCCGCCATTTCCAGCACCCGTCAGCTATCCGATCTCCACCTTTTCATTCGACGATTGACGATCATATCACGACCCACCTGGTGACCGCACTTTAACTCGTGATCACCAGGCGGTTTTCCACCGTACCCTCGCCATGCGTCGCCTACTCCATATGCTCGCTCGCCCCCAACCCGATACCACTTGACCCCAAAAGCAGTGGGGTAAACCGCTTACCACCCTTCGCGTAGCGACAAAACGTCCCATCATGGTGATGTCATCTGTCCAATAAATGTCAAAAAAAAATCTCGCCAACCCAAATTTCGTTAAAAGAACGATAAAACATCATTTTCACTGTAATGCATTGCGTCGAGTTTCCATGAAAATTAATGACCAAATCCACTGTTCTAGCTTTTCAACCACCACCTGACCAACAAGACTATGGTACGAGCTTTGCAGCCTGTCAACCAACCTACCATTGTATGTTTTCTTCCTTAATCTAGGCATTTATCCATTTTTGCCCTAAAACCCTGCAATTTCGGTTTTCCATTGGGACTTCTGCCACATAAAGCCAAATTCAAGGTAAAAATAGTTTGTAATTGCCATAAAGAGACCTCAAACCAACTGTTTATTCCATTTTTCCCACAAGAAGTCTGAATTCCAGTTTGAATACACAAGAACCAAATATGGAATCTCCCATAGCCCTGAATGTCACGCCCATGAATGCACCCCATAAAGACTTAGATTATTTACCCCTGGCGGACAAAGATTTCCAGATAAAATACCTATCTTGTGATGGTAACCATCTTAAAATATTCCCATCTATTTCCTCCCCATCTATGTCATGCCCATGAACGCGCCCCATAAAGACTTAGATTATTGACCCGTCGCCGATAAATATTTCCAGATAAATGACCTATCTAGTGATGGTAACCATCTTAAAATCTTTTTCCAAATCATAGATAGTCATCTGAATAATTCTAACTTTTTTAGACTGTGGGAACCCAATCTTCCCACGTATTTCCTCCCCTCAATTCATGTTTTCCCTGATATCATTCATCAATGCTGTGCCAACAATGACCCTATCCATAGAGCAGTTATGCCCCCATCCCAAACTATTCTTTTTCCCATAACTGCTAAGTCCATTAATGAAATGATATAGTTCCATTCCACTCAGCCCCTTGGTCCTCTCTCCCTAGGATATCTACTCGAAAAAGCTCCTCAGTTGCCCAAATCAGAGATAACCCGCATTGCTCAGATGTTTATGTTACCAAACTACCAACCCACTGCCCCACCTCCCTATCTGCAGACCTTTTTCATTGAAACTAGTAGACTTATTGTTGACATGATATCCATGATAATGGGATTTAATACCATTCAATATGTTGATGATATTACTCTAGTTTTGTTGTCAATATTTACTCCTTGACAACCCCCTACTATCAAGTATGACTATGCCACTTTCATTGCCAATAAAATCCATGATCAATTCATGAGTTTGAATAGGGAAGGAGTTTTCAAATACACATCTTTTATATACCATTTTTTGTTATATCATCAGCCAAACAGCTTTCCTTTCCCTATCAGGAAATTGGACTCAAAAGGAAATCAAAGGTTTGTGATCTTTTGGGCCTCAATATTTCATAAAATTCTAGAGTCTCCTTATACCTATAATGAATTCATTGATTGGTTTGTACATCCAGCATCTAATCTGTTGATGGGAGTTCCCCCTCCTAGACTCACTGGTGAGATGAAGAAGATTCTCCAACTTTCCACGCAGTACAGGATAGGTGACTGGTACCTGTAGCAAAATTACACAGAAATCAGAAAGTACGGGTGTGAACTTTTCCCTTTCAAGGTGCCTAAATATGTGCCCATGAGATTGTTTTCCCTAGAGTATTTTAGACAAATCATAAATGCAGACTTAGTCCATTTTTATGCTGCCAAGAAGAAGGCTCAGTTAAGAATAAAGAACCATAGTTATGCTCTTGTAAACTACGACAGTATTGTCAAAGTTTTAGCAGGATTGGAAGGAATATCCTTCTAAATTATGTCCATCAGCTCATTCCCTACTCGGATTTGAGGTGTTTCCACCCTCCTTCTCTTCCTCTCCCTTATTACTATATCCTTATGAAGTGGGTTGTAGAACACATCTAAACAAGGAAGTTCAGTTACCTTTAGGATAATTTCTAATGTGGGCAATGCAAGAATGATTTGTGTATGTTGTGAACTTTCCCCTTTCTCAACCATCGACTTAGACTCTATACTTTTCTAAGTTTGTAGAGGAGTTTGATATTTTGTGATTTCTTTGGCATCTATTGTCTTAGGAGTATATTGTAGCCTTTTATTAAATTTATCCCATTATTGCTCCAAATTGTTCCTTTTGACTTCGGGACCAATATCATTAGTTAGGTCACTTATGACGTGTTTCTCGACAGACCTTCTGCTCGCTTCCACTGTATTCTCTGTGTCCTACACTTTCCCTGTATTCTATGCTTTCCTTGTATCCACTTGAGACTCTATGCGAGAATTTGGTCCCTCATTGTTGATAGTTACATTGGAAGTAGGTTTGTCCTCAGCCCTTAACAAATGCAATGGAATTGTTTCGAGCCTTTGACTTCCGAGTTCCTGAAACTTCTTAAAATTATCATGACTCAATTATCCTTTGCCCATTCCAATGCTTGTTTGAATGATTAAGCTAATTGTCAAAGATCCTAATAATCATTAGCCTCATTGTTAAAGGGATTAATCTTTACTGCAATAATATTATGTGCTATTTTGTTTGGATCAAATTGCCTCAGTATGGAGCATGAGGCTTTCTAGGCTTAGTGATTCCTTGGTTGCATGGTTGAAATTTTCTAATGAAAAAGAACAAAATTGAATGGGAAAGGATGGACATAATGACTTTTTGTTATCTTTTATGGTCTTGGTTAGGTCTTTTCCCACAGTCTAGTGAGCCATTTCTCTTACTAGTGTCTTGTCAGAGACATACAAAGGGAGCACATGCGGGTTCCCTGTAATACCAAAATCTCCTATATATGTAAACCATTCTTCAGCAAAATACTTGCCTACTACGGAAGGTTTGTAGTAGCTTTTTTAGAAACCATGGGGAATTTCTTATTAAAAATAAATTGATGTAATGGTAAAATGAGACCATGACATATTTTATAAAAATGGGGTATATAATGGGATTCCCAAATCTATTTGTGGTTGAGATGGATGGGGTAGGGGTCTTGCAAAGTCCATTTCCAACCCCTGATTGGAAATTTAGTATAGAAATAGATGACATCCATGATATACACACTGAAATAAAATGGAGGAAGGTTTCCTATGGAGGTGGATCTCTTTTGACAGTACTCAGAAATAGCAGTAGCTGGGTTATCAAATAGGATAGTGTGCCAATTCATTATGTGGGAATTGACAGAAGCATTAATTAAAGGAATCCATTCTATGGAAAACTTGGTATTATTAGGTAAGCCATATAACCTACATAACATAGAAGTTGCATAGTTATAGGGGTTTTCCAAAGAATCTACGAGATACATGCTCATTTTATCATATTTGAACTTTTTCTCTAGGACCCTGCAACCGTGGATCATCTCGAAAGGTTCTTCAATTTTCTTCAGTTCTTCATCTTCGAAGGACCCCATTAGCTCCATGTTCGAGTTCATGAATTGCATGTCTTCAATACTGAGATTTTTGACCACCCATCTAATCATATGAGTGTATGGGAGTATTTTCGCTCTTGCTCCTGTTTTGTGAAGGAAGGAGTAAGCAACATCTTTGACTTGGACCCCCAACGGTTTTATTGATTCATTTTTTGCCTCTATGACAATAATTTTAGGACGCTTATCTTCGATTCTGTTGTATATGACTTCCCATGCCATCACTCCTAATCAGCGAATATAGGTTACATCTCTGATATAACAGACTTTGTAATTCTCTACTTCTTCTGCTTTTGCATTACCTTTCACAATGACATTTCTCTTGAGGCTTGCTTGAAGTGAAAGAGATATATTAGCACACAAAATGGAGGGAAATTAAGGAAGAGAGTTCTTTGAAATGACTTTGAATCATGGGAAGACTTTACATGAGATTTCAGTGTTAACTAGCCATATGTTGAAAACATCAATTCCTCTCCTTGAGGAATTAATTACTCTATCAAACCACTCATTATTACATTAAAACTCAGTAACTTCTTCACGCTTCACACTTTATTTGCGCATCACAGCTTTCAAACATTACCATATAATGTTATTCGAAGTTAATGAGAAATGTGATTACGAGAATCGCAATATGACATTTCACAAATTATTAAGGGTTGACACAATGGCATGCTCCATCAATTTGTGATTTTCGAAGTGCGATCATGTGTTATTAAAGTGTGGTGATCTGGAAATCACAGCGGGGACCTCATCACATATCGCATTTCGGGATTTCGATAGAATGTTAACAATTGTTACATGGAAAACTTTGAGATGCAATTTGCGATAAGAGCTTCAAGCATGGGTTCCTTTTTTAAGGTTTTTAAGTCAAAATTGCAGAGTTAGCATTTATTTTCAAAGGCTAAAAATTTAAAAGGGTCCCCTATTTATATGTCAAATATTAATTACTATTACTCGTATAAATGGGGGGGGGGTTGTTACATAGTACCACCCTAGAGATATTTTGAATAGATGTTTATTGGGTGTACTTTTAAGGCACTTCTTGATGTGAAGGTCATTAGTTAAAAACCCATGTGTAGTCCCACCTACCTAGGAAAAAAAACTCTCCCATGCGAAAGGTTTGTGATTTATATCAATCGTTGATCCAACACCTAGGATTATGATGGGGTATTTTGGAGTTTTGTTCAGGAGAATATATTTCAACAATCTGAATAAATTCTATTAAAACAAGTGAAGGGAGGTGATAGGGCATACATCATAAAAAATTTATTCAATACCATCTTTTTGTGTGGACTCTTTCTTCTCTCTCTATGTTGATCAACTACACTATGATTTCACCATGGTTTACTATATTTGATGTTAAGACTGTAAAAGAAGGTAGTTTATTTTCTAAGAGTATAAATGGATTAGGTTTTCACCATTGGACATAAAGTTTCTTTCTCTATTCAATGTTTTTTGCATTGTGCCATTTCTTTTAATTCAACTATGAGATTACTAATGACATTGTACATGGGTCCTTTTCTCATTGTAATACTTGTCACATGTAAGGTCACACGATATTTTTATGTTAAGAAGAAGGGTGTATCTCTAAGCTATAGCACAAGTAATCTTCAAACAAGTATCATAAGGATTTCTACTTCTAATGATGGTCAACACTTAATGAAGCCAAGGTTTCAATGAACTTTTCAATTTTACATGCATGCTTTTGAATGAGAAGAATTTGAAATGATACTCATTAATGGGTGTGCCATATCAGGTTCTAATAATAGCTTTGGCTTGGGGACAAAATTCCCTTGTGGGATTTTTGAGAGAACCATAATCTTTGGCTTCTTGCAATGATGGGGAGAGTCTTGTAATTTCAATTCATGCAAGTAGGCTTCAATTTTTTACTCAAACTCAAATCATGCATATGCCAAAACCATCAGGTATTGGTTTTACCAATAATTCGAGCCACAATATCAAGATATTCTTGCTCTATTACGTGTTTATGCATAAACTAACAATGGAAGAAACATAACTATTTTAAAAGCTAGGATTACTTTTGATTTGGCAATTGAATGAAACTTATTTTTATAATAATTAGATAGCTAACCTAATTTGTATAATGAATACTATATTAAGGGAATTCAAAATGCAAATGTAATCAATTATGGACCTTCTTGGTTGGGTTGATAGTTTCTCCACATGGACAAGACAACATTAATATTAATATTGTTTGTGAACATAAATAGGATAAAAAATCATATATTTTATTTATTGATAAATCTAAATACAATCCAAAATATTAAGATCTAACATTATGAAAAAAATATTTTATGCATAACTCAATATGGTCAACCTATTCCCATTGTTATACAAATCTTAAAACTAGAATTAAATGTTGACAATAAGAGAGAATGTGCCCAACTTTTAAATTAACATATTTAACTAAGAAAACAATATCAATTACTAGGGATGAAAATCTATTATTATTAGTTATATAGTCATGTCACTTTACTCATTTTGGATCTACACCTCCTCAAGGTAGAAGGAAAAAATTTCTTTTTGATTTTATAATAAGTAAATAACTTTCTAGCCATAATAAATCATCCTATAACATTGAGAACCATCATTCATTTTTGAAAGTAGTTAATAACTAATATTATAATTTCTCAATACGCCTATGAATACAATATTTTATATTATATACAATATCAAATCACATAACAACACCACGAGAATAAATGGCATACCCTTTGTCATATTTTTCCTCCTCACTATCTACTTCTATATCATTAAAGTTTTTAAATCTTCCTTGTGTATTGACTCCTCTACACTATAAATATATTTAATATGTTTTTCATGGATTTCAAGTAAATCTTTCTAGATGGCTTCCATTAATACCCATATTATGCAAATGGTGGATTTATTTTCACACACCTAAATGATATTCCCTTGATTGTTATGCGCTTGACTTTCTTCATAGATTGAGGGGTTTCTTCCATGGATACACCTACATATTAATATTTAGGATCAAGAGTTCAAAATATTATTACATCCTATCGTATATTCATTAAAGCCTTAGGTTTCAAGGGTTCCTCCACATCCTTGTTATCCTCATTAAATGAATATTCAAAATGATCATAAATGATATAATGTCAAATGATGCATCCCTTCGGCTGGGTATAATGTCAATCACTATGGACATGTTATATTATACCGAACAAATTTCTGAGGTGTTTAGTTTGTGGGGAAGATTCCTTGTGTCGGTAACGGTCACGGTCAATATGTGCGCAGAAACTATGCAAATTCCTTTTGGACCCCACATCAGACATTACTAGAGACATACGAATTTCCTCCCTGCGAGACTAACTCTGTCGGACAAATAGAGCATACGTGCATCCCTGGGACTTGCATTTAAAAGTTGTAATAATTGCCTAACCGTACCATAACCAGAAATAACATAACATTGCTATACCATTCCAGGAAAAACCTATTTGACTCACGAAATATTTAAATTATTTTGAAGTATACGTGTCAAAGTTGCATTACATTCAAGAAACTTAAGTGGAGCGTCAATTCCATGATGTTCAGCTTTTGTTTTTGGCAGGATGCACACGTGTCGTTCATGTTATCGACCTCTGGAAATGTGAAAGAAGGTCTGGGTGAGCAAGAAAATTAAGTGAAAGTTGAACCATTGTGCACCCCACAACGCAAAGAGAAAGTTAATGCTCGGAAAAAAACAGGAAAGTGAAACCACACGGAAAGAGATTATACTGGGAAAGTTAAAACCCACGCAATGAGAGTATAGTGAAAGTTAATTGCCGGTTTTTTGAGATAAGTGTAATTGTAGGTTGATGCGGCCCAGATGGAGGAGAAGAATGCCAGTTTCAATTCATGATGGACCGGTCTTGTTGCTTTCTTTTGGTTTCTGCAGTTTTCTGAAGAAGCATATATGCGTACCCATCCACAGGGTGTTGCCCGCATATGTCTGTTTGAAAGGTATGGGTAGGGAAGGAACGTTGTTAGGGTATCTGCCTTTCACCCAACGGGTTGACCCCGCGTCGTGAAAGAAAGAGCTAGGGTTCCCTGTTCAGAGAGAGAAATTCTCGGTCAATGGGGTAAACTCCTGACTGGATCATTCGCTGCTGAGGCTAGTGGAACTGGATCTACTACTCAATTTGTTGATTTTTTAGTGGTAGTGTTATTGGTTATGGCTCTGGATCTATTGGTTTTTCGACTCCAAAAGATATCTCCATACTTCACGAAAGATACCTTATGTAAGTTAAACCAAATATGTAAGTTTGTCGATTGTTACCTTATGTAAGTTAAACCAAATATGTAAGTTAAACCAAATATGTAAGTTTGTCGATTGTTACCTTATGTAAGTGTAATTATGGGAAAGGGCTCATAATTTGAGTTCGAATGTAATATTACTTAAAAGAATAATTAAAAGAGATACTTAATAGAGTTCGAATGTAATATTACTTAAAAGAATAATTAAAAGATAGACCACCTCTCCCATTTGTGGAAGAGACAGATTTGGCTCTGAAACCGTTATTCAAAAAAGGAGGCCAATATATCCGTTGAGAGAAACCCGAAATACATATATACTGGTTTCATTGATCCGGAGTGCCTATGTTCAGAAAGGCCTTTATTTCCGCCATGGGATTTCCAGTTGGGTGTTCACAGATCATTATTCGGAAGCTGCTCCTTAACGTTGTCTATGTTTTGATATGTATTACAAGTGCGGTTTATTGCTTCCTTCGGTTCCTGGGGTTCAGTGAGTTTCTCGAACCCGGGACCTCCCGGCCAGATGAAACGAACCAAGGGTTGAAGTCCGTGACCTCTTCCGTATCTGCGCAGCGGATTCGTGAGCGGTTACCGGTTGTTCGGTTCGGCGTTTTAGCAGAAGCGTCCGGCGATGAAGATTTTATGTGTGCTGTTTGCTTAAATAACATGGAGAGACATGAGGAGATACGAAGGCTAACGAATTGCAGTCATATCTTTCACAGAGAGTGTGTGGAAAAATTGCTTGATCATTGTATATTATTTAACAATCTTTACGGGCTAATGGATGAAAGCAGGAAAGAGGTTGTGTCTGTGTTTCTTTATTCTGCGTTTCTTTTGTGCATTGTATATTATTTAACAATCTTTACGGGCTAATGGATGAAAGCAGGAAAGAGGTTGTCGACGTGGTTGAAGGAAAGAGGTGGTTCACGTTGTTGCTGTTCAAAGCCTACAGGCTCGCTGAAGAAATGAAATCGAATCCCAATTCCAGGTATGTAGAGATGGCCCTGTATGATTAGTCTAATTCCAGGTATGTAGAGATGGCCCTGTATGATTAGTCTAATTCCAGGTATGTAGAGATGGCCCTGTATGATTAGTCTAAACCTGGCTAATTTAAGGCTATGCTTCCTCCTCAGTAATTTCTATTAGATTTAATGTTTCCTTCATTGTTTCAATCGGCCTGTGCACCCTTGTCTCTGGCTCTAGCTTCACCAATTTATCCCCTGCGAATTTGTCACTGGCTTTTTGAAAGACTCCTCATAGTTGGAAACAAAATAAAAAATGCTTTTAAAGATCAATTTAAATGAACTCTTTTCCTTGGAAACAAAAAAGGCAGAATCAATTTAAAAGAACGCTTTCCCTGGAAAACACAAAAAACAGATGATCTCATCCATCAGAACGCTTGTTCTCTCTGCTTGTGGTTGGAGCTTCGCATTTTGTATTTAACCGTTGGATGATGCTTTTTTTCCCTCCCTTAGTCATCTATTTAAACTTTTTGATTGGAAAATAATTGATGAGCGCAAGCATTTTACATATCTGAATTGAATTCAGATGGCCGTTTGCTCATCCACGATTTTCTCCCCTTCTGTATTGAATTTGATTTTCAACAGGTCTCGGTTTCTATTCTTTTGTATAACCAATGCCTTATTTCATTTTTCGCCTCTCAGTAAACGATGTGGTGTGTTTCTACTAAATTCAGTGTTGCTGAGAATTATTTTTATGTTATTTTTTGTTTCTGAATTTCAACCATTCTCAATGTTTCTCCTATCTTGGGATCGGATGGTATTTCTGGATTGTTGTTGCATTTTGTTTTTTTTTTGGTTATGTTTATTTTTCGAGTTTTCCAAAGCCGAGAGACATATGGACGTGCATGTCCGGCCCTTCTTTTCGGATGATGCTCTGCATCCAGGTATTTCCCGTTTTTTAATTTAATTTTATATTATGTTAATAAGAAGGGTGGGAAACATTGGACGTCTAGGGTTGATGAATTTTTGTATCTATCATCTCTGTATTTCATTTCATATGGCAAGGGTTGTGAAGCATTTGACGTTCAGTGTTAATGAATCTTACCAAGGGTTGGCGAAGATTCGATGTCTAAGGGTGGATGAATCATTTTATCTTTTGTAGTGGTTTAGTCTCTTTTTTTTTTCCTCACATGGAGGTTTAGGGTTGATGAATCTTTCTGTTTGCAGTGTACACTAAGTTGAGTTGAGCTCTGGATTGTGGTGCAATGCTGCGCGAAGGAGACGCCCATTTCTAACTTCTATCTGCAGTCTTTACTCACGGTCGAGCCAAGATGAAAATGCAGAACCACTAATTCCGTACAGCCATGAATTTTCTCACGAGTGGCGTTTGGGGTCTGCTGGTTTCGAACTCGATTCTTCGGTGGGGTCCGAGCTGAGCGGAGCGAAACCAACTAAGAAGACAATTGATGACTAGGGTGACAGCTGTACTGTCAGCAGAATGTACTGTAGGAATGGTTGTGTTCTCATTATGGTTCGTTCTGATCAATGGAAATGGAAATGGAAATGGAAATATTGATGTAATTATTTTCTTTTTTCAATATTGTGAGAAAATTATGTACATACACTTATTAATAAAGTGATTTTTTCAATGGAAGGAGTTAAAACTCCTTCCAAATGCTCTAGGAGGATGGGGCCCCATTCTTCTTAGAGTAGTGTAGAGTTTTTTGTGGGTTGATTATTTTTCCTTAAACTCATACATATCACAATACATTTTTTTTTACACACATTTACTTTATAGCATTTATATTTAAAACATGCAATTTTACACTTCAATTATATCAATTTTATATTTTAAAATTCTTAAAATAATTTGGTCATATAGAAATTATACAGTTTGATTTTTTGAAAGTTTTTTTGCCATTTGTGTATTATTTCATATTATTTTTGTTTTTGATTGATTTTTTGAAAATCTCTGTTTTTTTTGTATTACTTTATATATCTATTTAGTTAAATAAGATGATATCTATTTAGTTAAATAAGTGGTTTCTCTCTACTTCGGAGTAGTTTTCATTTCAGCCATTGCAATGTTAATATTATTAATGTTAATTTTTTATTAATATTATTAGTTTAATTAATTTTTAAAATAATATTAAAATTTACATATTTAATATGTTATTAAACTCTATATTATAGTATATTAGTGTTGTAATATGATGTATTTGTTTAATTTAAGAAATATAAAAAATGTTTAAAATGTTTAATTTTATCTAATATAAAATTACACTACTTTTATATTTAAATCTGCATTGTAAAATTAAATTCTAAAGTAAATGTAAATGTCAATTACAACATCTATATACATAAATTTCTATAAACTTATATAGGATTTAATTAAAATATGAAAATGAAAGGAGGGTAGGAGGGTAGGGTAGGGTAGAGTAGGAGGGTAGGGTAGAGTAGGGTAGGGTAGGGTAGGGTAGGGTAGGGTAGCATAGGGTAGTAGGGTAGGGTAGGGTAGAGTAGGGTAGGGTAGTAGGGTGGGTAGGAGGATAGGGCAGGACGGAAGTAGGGTAGGGTAGGGTAGGGTAGGGTAGGGTAGGGTAGGAGGGCAGGGTAGAGTAGGGTAGGGTATGAGGGTAGGGTAGGAGGGTAGGGTAGAGTAGGGTAGGGTAGAGTAGGTTTGCGTAGAGTAGGGTAGGGTAGGGTAGGGTAGCGTACGGGAGAGTAGGGTAGGGTAGAGTAGGGTAGAGTACGGTAGAGTAGAGTAGGGTAGAGTAGGGTAGAGTAGCATAGAGTAGGGTAGAGTAGCGTAGAGTAG
>APFE030372859.1:1475-46293 GCA_000404065.3 Pinus taeda
TATATAGGAGTCTAAGGAGTCACAATAAAACCCAGCCGACCTAACAATAATAATATGAAGCCACAATAGTAACATTAGTGGGCTTATATGGGGTACAATAGTAACAATATGGGCACTATGTGGGTACATCAATATAATAAGTGGGTTGTACTAATAACAATAAGGGTTACACTAGTAGTATAGGGACCTAACATGGTCAACGAGGTCCCAATCTTTGAATTTTAAGCTTGGTACCCATCCCAAGTGCATGTCCTAAAAAATAATATTGTCTGGGAGGAGCAGGGTCTCGAGCGAGCTCTTAGTCTCGTCAAGGTCCTTGGGTACTCTAGCATTTCCTTTCCATGGGGAGACATAGGCGGGCAATGTTTTCAGGGGGTGCGCAAGCTCAATTTCCTCGTACATGCCTTCATCCTTGTCTTCTATGATGATTAGGTCCTCTAGGTATTCCTCTTCTTCATTGGTCTCTATGGTAACGACTTTCCCCTTCTCCGCCATTGACAGCTTGGTGCGCAGCGGGTTTTGCAAGGACACACATACGAGAACCATCGCTTGTTTTTCCTTCTTGGGTCTTGGTGTGCGCAGTGATTTCAGGATTTCTACCTCAATCCTGGCACCTTCCGGAGCATCCCCAACAATCAGGGCCTGCATGGCCTCTTGGCCAGTCATTTCTATTATCTCCATAACATCCTCAGTTGTTGCCATCGTATCCATCCAGAAATCTAGCACTCGCGAACTCAGGGGCTCAATCAATGCTCGACAGACAATAATTAGGGCTCTGCTCAATTCGCAAATGACCAAGTGTTGTTTGCTGGGCAGCCCTTTGTAAGTTATAGCACTTTCTAGATTTGAATTCGACCGCTCCCCCCACATGCAGTTCATTAATGGTCCCTTGGCAGAAAATTTTCCCAAATCTTGTCCATAATTCGTATCTTAAATTCCTGTCGCTCACTCCATTTGGTCTCAAGTTGAGCATCCCATCATGAATAATGACTTCAACGGCCACTTTCTGGCCAACCTACATGGCAGCATGGTTCCTCATGAATGGTTGCAGACCTTGTGACTCTTTTCTTCTACGCATAGCTCCAACATCACGCAGCTCTCGAGCAGAATAGTTTATAGTCCTGCGCTTCCTTTCAACTGCCTAGAGCACTAAGACTATTCTTCCTTCGGCTAGTAAGGTGATCGCGCCACCTATATAGGGTTTCTTCTTGGACTTCATCACTTTTCCTGGAAAATACCCACCTTTTAATGTTTCTGGTGGCATCATGCATTTTATCATTTGCAGCACGCTACCTAGACCGATTCGCTTAGTAATGTGTGGTTTAAGCCAAGGCATCCAACTGATCAATTCATGGTGATAGTCCTCAAACTCGTCAACATGATCGTGCACATTCTGCCTCATCACCTTGGTATTTTTATCTAGAAAATCTTCCTTTATCTTGTCCTCCAGCTTCTTGACCTCTACTTCTACCAGAGCGTTTCTTTTCCTTAATCACACCCTTTCTCTCTCAAGTTCTTGGAGCCTAAAATTTCCCTGTTGGATTTCTTCTTCCAAGCTTCCACGAACTGTCATATCTACCGGTGCTATCATGCGCGGACTAGGATTTTCATGTACTATAGGGCTTACAATGTTCATTTTATACTCCAGCCTTGGTGGTGCCTATGTAGTCAAGTTTTTGCACACGGTCCTATAATCCTAGAGAATTCCTGGTACGCGCAAGTCCCAGTCAGTTCGCTTCACATTGTGGACCTTGTTTAGCGCTTCCCGTACTCTTTTAAAAGCTTCTGCGTGGATATTCTTCTGCACACTTGATCTTTCCATACTTTGTAGTCCCAACCGAAGGGGTTATTCACGCCATTGTCTTACCCGCACCTACTTACTGATAATGTTCCCTACCACGAGGACGGTGTGCATTTGTACAGGTTTCACACCATGTGCCTGTATCCACCTGGATAGGTGGGTGCGCGGGTCAGTTCGTTCGATAATTTTGTATTTTAATTGCATCAGAGACTTCCTAAACCGTATGCACATCATCCTTCTGCATTCGTGCCAGTCCTCAAAACTTCTTTGGTGCGTACCCCACCAACTCACAGGCGTAGCACACAATACCCACTTCAGAGCATCAAAGCGCTACTATTCTGGCACTTCTCATTCAAATTTGTTTAGGAATTCATCCACCTCACTTGGTCCTTCGATGTATACTATGATTCCTTGCAATCTCCCAATAGGTAGGATCTTTTGTTGGTTCACCATTCATAGTTGGATAGGAGACCATTGCAACAGAGGCCTACCCATGCGTTCCCATGTCTGATTTGGAAGGATGTTCACGTCTGATCCTAGATCTAGAATCACTTGGTCCATCTCATATTCCACAATCTGTGTGGTCAATCTCATCTCCCTTCCTGTTCACGTCGTGTGCTTTCTGAGTTTTCAGACTACACGTGGTTCTCATGATGCTGTCCCAGCACATCTGGTTATGAGTTCTTGCAGCCCCTTTACAGCCTTGCTGTCATGCACCAGCTTCATGTATGTTTCCAAGAATGTAGTGAGAATCGATCGGTCCGTTTTTGGCTCCAGTCTATCGTTACCTTCTAAAGTGGAGGCATCATGGAAGCTCCTATTAGCTTCCATGAAGGTCTCCTTAGTGCGCTCCAAATCAAATTCTGGTTCCTTCGTTGGAGCCTTGCGAATCCAGGTAAATTCTTCAGGTTACTTGCCTTTGTCATCCCCTATTGTAATACCACTCTGGAGCATGATATTTACATTAGGGTCTTCCTTGTGTGGCTTAGACCTTATCGTTTGTAGTTTCTAAGTCAGGGGAGGTTGGTGTGCTCCTTTATCGGGCAACCTCACTATCAGTGTGCGAAAATCATTTGTCTCATGGTCAAACAACGTACAATACAAGCATGATGGCCATGTTGGATTCATACAATCACGGGCATAATTCCCTGGCCCTCCCCAATTGTAACATATAAGTTGTCCACGACATCTTCCTGGTCCCCCTCCACCTTGGCCTCATCCATGCCCCTGAAATCTGGTGCACGCGATTCATGCGATTTGATCGAGGGGTCGTGTTTTGGCTTGAACTCTATAGGTAGGAGTTCGATCCATCATCAGCTCATAACTTCTACAGGTACACTCATCATGTCCTACTAACCTACAAAAATTACAGAACAACTTTTGTAAACTCTATGTATGCTTTTTGGAATAGATGGCAGTTATCTATAGAATGCTTTCCTCATATCTGAGAAATCGCGCACCATAGTGTAGGCACTGTGCTTGGTCTTGCTTGTGCCTCTTGTCTTAGTGGCATTGGCCCTCCTCTCGTAAGGTAATTCGTGAACACCGAGCAGTGTCCTTGTCATGCCCATGACCCTTGCATTTTACGCACCATATCTCATCACGCATCTCTAGGCAGGTTGTCCTCTCTTGTTTCAAACTCTGCATCTGTAGGCACAAGTTTTTCAATTATGCGTGAATCTATTGAACTCAAAGGTTAGGATCTTATATTGGAGTCTCATGCAATCTCATCGCAACCTCCAAAGCCTAAGTGGTTAACCTTTGTTGCAACAGCGCATTCCGTAGATGCGGCATTAGCGATGCTACAAACCACTCATGGCGTTTCCCATCTGTTAATGCCATGTTCACTTTACAAATTGTGCACTTTAGTATTTGATCCAACTCCCACGGGGTCTCCCGTGGTAGCATTGTTATCTCCTTGAATCCAATGATCGGCTGTGCCTCGGACTTTGGCCTACTAAATTCTTTGGTTAATGCAACTTGGATATCTGTGATCCCTACATTTGGATTGTCATTGGAATGCTTAATGTACTAGGTCAGTGTGCGATCATGTAGAGCCTTGACCAATGTTCCCTTATTTATATTGTCATCCATGACAACCTGTGCTTCCCATACGGATTTTATTACGAACCAAAACTAGTCTGGATCTTCATTCCCTACTCCCTTGAACACTGGTAGCTTTATCACGCTTTCCATACTACTTCGTGGTGGTGGCAGAGGTGGTGTAGGCAAAGACGGGGGTGAAAATGGTGAAACTTGTGGTGGTGTGGGCGAGGGTGGTATGCACTAAATTCTCTGCCTTATTAGATTGATCACACTTCTTAGCGATACCTTCACGAGCTCTTCTTCATCCCCTCGTGGAGGTGAAATCAAGGGGCTAATCTCTAGTTCTATGCTACCTTCGTTTCTGTAGATCCTCCCACTTCGTGTAGCCCCAAACATCAATGTATTCGCATAACCCTCTTTTCACATAGTAGCATTTTAATCCAAGTGTTCAAAGATTTAACGTACTTACCTCGCAGTCCCTTAAGAAAGCGTCGTTTTGCCTCGCTATAGCTGACTAAAGTATTTACCGCAAATTTGGTGATGAATCCTCCTATGATTCGAATCGAGCTAGTGATCGACAGTGCACATGATCTTATCTTCTGATGCTTCTAGTCTGCGCACCAATTATGGAGTCCATACAATAGGTTTGTCAAGTTTACACCTTCCTTGGATATTTGCTAGCTTTGCGATCCACTCATACACCTCAGTGGGGAAGGATTCAAAGAAAATTTCATGGATCTTCGTATACAAGTAGCAATCTAACCGCTCTTCCTTTGATAGTCACAGATTCCTATTTCCCTGCACTGGGAACTCGTGAATATTTCTGTCCAACCAATCCTCAATTCCTTTCCCTTTTGAATTCCAGCGATACGACATCAGACATCTCTATGCAAATCTCAGTCCCAGCAACGGAACCATTTGTCGGCTTGTGGGGGCCTGACCCAAGTTCGAAGTTAATTAGCCAAACAAATCTCAGTACTACTGACCCTTTCGGAAACATTCCGCGGAGTGCGGACTGAGGTCTCACTTGAAGTAGTATGGGAGGGTGCTAGAACTAGGTTTTTGCACCCTTGAGATGTCTGAGAGGTATGACTAGTTCTCTGTTTGTTCTTGCATGCAGGTCACTTCGCGCACTTCCTGTTCCTCGCAGCCTAATACACTACCTTTGTGCAACCCTAACTAGGGGTTGTGCTATGCTCTACACTATTACCCAAGATCTTATTTATATTCCAGTGTTAATTAATTACGTTTTCCTACTTGAATGTCTTAAGTTATAAGTAGAAATAGAAAACATCCATCCATGGTCGTGCAGTAATTAAACAATATACTTGCAAATTATATCCAATCATGTATTAAACCAGGAAAATATACACATAATTATAGCAAAATGTCTCTTTATTGATTCTCCCAATGGTTACAGACTCGACCTGCCCTGTGCACTCAGCTATAGGGTTCCCCACACTGAGCTGCAGACTACTAGGCCTCGTCGCACACATCTGCAGAGCCTTCTCCTACTCTACAACCCACAGACACACTTGACACTTTGACTCAATCACTTAGACTTCTCATGCTTTTCTTCCATTTGTTATTGGTTCATTGGTTTACACTTAAAGCCTCGCTCTATTTATACAATCCCATGGTTTGCAGACCATGGGTAGGTCTATCCAGCTAACATTACATTACAAAAACTAGGGTGGACAACCCTATGACTCTATTATACTTTTGCGCCCTACACCCACAATTCACGGAGCTTTTACAAAAAAATTCGGTCAAAAATTGGGCTTTAAGCCCCAAAACATGCCTTGGGGTGATTCCATGCCCAACATTTTCTTTCCATAGGGGGCCACAAGAGAGCTTAGTCATTTATCTAGCCCTGCAATGCCCATTGTTTCTCTACACCAAGAGAACTTCTCAAAGCTCATAGATTTTATCAATACATCTGCATTATTATTAAAAGTGTCTTCCTTTACTAGCAACACCTTTTTGTCTTCTATCATATCCCTCACAAAGTGATACTGAACATCAATATGCTTTGTCTTTGAATGGTAAGTAGGGTTCTTTGCCAATAAAATTTCACTTTAGCTATCACACTCTATCCTTATAGCTCGTTGTACTAACCCCATACTTGAAAACAATCTCTACAACCAAACTGCTTCCTTGCTTGCATGAATGGTTGCCATGTATTCTACCTTTGTAGTTCATAGTGCCACTACAAATTGTTTCTTACTCATTCAACTGATTTCACCTCCAAATAGGTTAAACACATACCCACTTGTAGATATTCTCTGGTCCAGATCTCCAACCCAGTCAGCATCAACAAATTCACGAATATCCAAAACTCTGTCCAATCCTAGTCTTCCTTGGTAGCACAAACCGTAATCATTAGTGCTACGCAAATACTTGAAAACCCGCTTCACTTTTGTCCAATGCTCCTTCCCTAGTTTTGACATAAACCTGCTCAATACTCCCACTGCATGTGCAATGTCTAGTCTAGTATAGACCATCACATACATCGGGTTACTGACTGCACTTGCATATGGAACACAGGACATGTCCTCTTCCTCTTCTTGTGTCTTGGGACACTGCTCAACAGATAACTTTACACCTACAGGAATATGAACCTTCACTGGTTTACTGTCCTTCATATTAAACCTCTGCAGTATTGTCTCGACATACATCCTTCTATTTAACGAGAGATTCCTCTTTGCCCAATCTATTTTAATTTCCATGCCCAAAATATAGTTTGCAACACCAAGATCTTTCATGTTAAATTTGGAGGAAAATTGGGCCTTCAAATCCTGGATAATTTCTTTGTCATTTCCAACTAGAAACATATCATCCACATATAAGACCAGATAAATAACATGGTCACCAATTAATTTAAAATACACAGAGTGATCTGTCTTACTTCTGGTGAAGTCAAGTCCCTGTATAAATGTATCAAATTTCTGATTCCACATCCTTGGTGACTGTTTTAATCCATAAAAAGGCTTATTTAACTTGCATACCGGTTCTTTCTTACCCTTGATTACAAAGCCTTGAAGTTGCTTCATGTAGATCTCCTCTTCTAGATCCCCATGAAGAAATGGTGTCTTAACATCCATCTGTCCTACCTCAAAGTCAAAAGCAGCAGCAATAGATAAAAGTAATCTATTAGAAGCTACCTTGGAAATAGGAGAAAAAATATCACCAAAATCAATTCCCAACACATGGGAATAATCTTTTTCTATCAACAAAGCCTTGTATTTCTCCAGCTTTCCTTCTGCATTCATCTTCTTCTTGAACACCCATTTGTTGCCAATGGGTTTCCTTCTACCTGGTAACTCCACCAGATCCCAAGCCTCATTTTTGTGCAAAGATGCCATTTCATCAACCATGGCCTCTTTCCAAAGATTGGCATCCTCTGAATCTACTACTTTCTTCATAGTTCTGGGATCATCATTAGTAATAGATACAAAAAAAATTGAACAGAAAGAAGATGGACTATACCTTTCAGGCTGCCTTCTTTCTTAAATTGATCTTATCACACCTGGAGTTTGTGGCTCTTCATCTTCTGATTCCTCCTCTGTTGTAGAGTCTGATTCTTCCTCCTTTAGCTCAAACTCTATCTTCTCAAGTTCCTTTGGTTGGACTTCACCTTTAATAACATCTTTCACCTCTCTAAACATCACATCTCAGCTGTACACAACCTTCCTTGTTATTTGGTTCCAAAGCTTATAACCATTTAAACCATCCTTATACCCAATAAAGATGCACTTTTCAGATTTACAATCCAACTTTGTTCTTTTCTCCTTTGGAACATGTACATATGCATCACATCCAAATACCCTCATATGTGAAAGAGAGGGTTTCTTACCAGTCCATACTTCTTGTGGAGTCTTATCCTCTAACGCTGATGAAGGTGATCTATTGACCAGGTAACGTGTTGTTTCCACCACCTCTGTCCAGAATTCTTGTCCTAACCTAACACCACTGAGCATACTTCTTGCCCTTTCCATCAATGTCTTGTTCATTCTTTCAGCAACTCCATTTTTCTCAGGTGTGTATGGAGTAGTCTTATGCTATGCTATACCACACTTCTTACAGAATTATTCAAATTCCTTCTTACAAAACTCTCCACCATTATCTGTCCTCAGCACCTTTATCTTCTTCTTTGTCTAATTTTCCACTAGAGCCTTAAATTATTTAAACCTGTCAAAGACTTCAGATTTCTTAGGGAAATATATCCATGTATTCCTTGAGAAGTCATATATAAATGATACATAGTACACAGACTTACCTAGTGATTAAACCTTCATAGGTCCAAACACATCACTGTGCACAAGCTCTAATATCTATTTTGCCCTCTTACCACTAGAGGGGAAACTCACCCGATTCTACTTCCCATATACAAAATTTTCACAAAAATAAAAATCTAAAATCTATTAGTCATACCTTCTACCATGAAGTACTCAAAGGCCCTTCTCTCCAATATGTCCAAGCCTTTGATGCCATAGCATGACATTTTCTCCAAAGACCACTAGATTTTCTGCTCCACTTTTAGGAACCACAGAACTGTTTCACCCATCAACAACAGTGCTACCTTATAGCTTGTATAGAGTTTGAATAAAAACTCCTCGCAACAATACCAGTGCTCCCCGAACCATCTTTCAGGTATCCTTCTCGAACACTATTTTTACCCCTGCATCATCGAGCTTGCTTACAAAAATCAGATTTCTAGCTAATGTAAGAATATGCAGAACACCTAGAAGTGTTCTAATCCTTCCACCTTTCAACTGCAATTTTACTTTGCTGCGACCAATGATTCTACCCTTCCTGTCATCCCCCAAGAAGACATCACCACCATCATATCTCTCATACTTGCAGAACCACTCTCTATGGGGAGTGAAGTAAAAGGATGCACCTGAGTCAATCAACCATGCCTCATGATCTATATGTGTACCTGAAGAAGCAAAGTACACATCCCCACCTTCATCTGAGGTGGTTTTTGCCTCTGTAGAAGGAGCATCATCAGATCCCTTTCCTTTTTCAGGAGATTTATATTTTGTTAAGAGAATAATTTTGGCAAAATCACATAAGAAACCATTTGTCGACGCGTTTCGAACCAACCAGTGTGGTTCATCGTCAGGACAAGATGAAGATCCAATCTGAGCGATGCAGATTGGATCTTCATCTTGTCCTGACGATGAACCACACTGGTTGGTTCGAAACGCATCGACAAATGGTTTCTTATGTGATTTTGCTGAAATTATTCTCTTAACAAGATTATGGATCACAGAAGTCTAAACTCCTTAATAGATTTATATTTACAGTCCCTTTTGTAGTGCCCTTCCTTTCCACATTTCCAACACACCTTTACAAGTTTTCTTGGAGATTTAGATCTCCCACTCGATGACTTATTTTTTTTTTTTATTCTGGGACCATCCATGTACAGATAAGGCATCACCATTTTGGCTCTCTATATTAATCTGTCTCATCTCCTATGTCAGCAAGGATGAGACTATGTCATCAAACTTCAAGGTAGTTGCATTGCTACCTATTGCAATAACTAGACAATCCCACGAATCTGGTAGAGAACACAACAAACTAATGCACTTATCTTCATATGAAATTTTAATATCAATAGATATAACTAGCTTACCACAGTATTAAATGTGTTCATATGCTCTGTCACAAAGTTTCCATCTTTCATCCTCAGGTTATACAACTTTTTTCAGAGGAACAATTTATTCACCAGAGACTTAGATTGGTACAAAGTCCCTAACTTGTCCCACAGTGCCTTTGTCATAGCTTCCCCTGATACATTCAACAATATTGAATCTGAGATGTTATCACTCTAAGATTTCCCTAGGGTTTTCATGTTGTGTTCAAAGAACTGATAGAGGTAACCACAAAGCTACTTTTGAGATCAGGATCTAGCCTTCCTAATGCTTAGAGAGGGCTCTCTCTTAATGATTTAACTTTGTTGAGTTAATTGATTTTAGGCTAGTTATTTAAGCTTGATTGGGTTTTGATTTTATTTGGTGGTGGAATTATTGATTCAGATGGATAGATAAGTGTATTTTTACCATTGGGCCATGGAGTCCAAATGTCAAGAAAACAGGACTGAATCAAGTTCTAAAGATAGTGTTCACAGGGCAAGGTAGCTGAGTAAATTTAGATCTTTTAGGCTGGATGGTGAAGTGGTTTTTCAATCGGGGTCAAGGAATAGTTAAGGATTCCTCAAACTGGATAATGTGGGAAATGAAAGAGGTCAATCAAAACTAGGGAGCAATGAAGAATTCCCTACTGTGGATATTAGTGGAAAACATGAAAATGAATAACTGTTCAAGATATAGTGTATTCAAACAAGTTCTTTAGTAACATTCCTGTTATTTTATTCAAATTGGAAAACATTGTTTTCGAGAAAAATAGTGTCTATTCGATCTACTAATCCCACTAAGATGGGTAGCTATCTTAGAAACAAATAGTTCAAATCACTTCAATATTTCCTTTATGTATGATAGATAAGAGAGAAGCAGAGAGCACCAACCTGTATCTTCCGCTTGGCTCCTTGCTTGTTTCCTCTCTCCTTTGATAGAGCTTGCCACTCTTCTCCTACTTATCCTGCTTTATAGAATATCTATAGAGGCAAAGAAACAACACACCATCAAAGCATCAAGATCTATGATATCATAAACAATGCAGAATCAGAAATACATTAACCATACAATTGCATCCAAAAATAACAAGATTTACAAGTACACAATTATATGGAGGAAAAATCAGAGAACTTTATTGATAGTAGAAGTAGAAGAGAGGATTACAACCCAGCTTTCTGATCTAGTATCATCCTCCCAACATGAAAGCCCTATTCATCTCATGAAAAGCAAAATCACCCAACAATATAATGTTTCTTCTCAAAGAGAAACCAACAACACTTCCTTATAAATTACAAAATTCTAGCCTCTAGATCTCTCAGCTGAGGGATCCATATATAGATGTTTGTAGAGGGGTGATTCAGCTTCTTGGTTTTTGATTAGTGTCATTTCACTGATATTTCTTGGTTCCACTTGGATATTTCATGATCTCTTACTCATCCCTGGGTGAATTCAGAGAGGCAAGTGTCATATGATAAGTTTCTAGAAGATTCTATGGCTTTCCACTTAGAAAACTATCGCCGCCATTTGTCTACTCTCACTCATCGCACCCTATAGAAGGCTGTTTTAGTATGCGTCGCACCTCTTGTGTGTAGCAGGTGAGATGCATCACACCTTGACCAAGGAGCAGTCTGTATGGTCCAGTTTTGGCCAATTCTGAGTGTTTTTTTAAGGAGAACTTCTGGGAAATGATGTAATCAGTTGACCATGATCCTTTAGGGTGTGAAACAACACTTTTAGGGGTTTAAGAGCCCTTGGTTTATCTACATATGTGATTTGGGTTGCAGTTCCTAAATATGTCTATAATAGTTTCCCCCTAAAGCATGAAGTTGTAAATCTTTTGATGTCGAGTGAAATGCTTTATCATGAGGATCTGAGGTTTTTCGAACTGGAAGGTGACCTGTATAAAATAAAATATAATACATTATCTTCATATTATTTTCATGATCTAGTTGAGGCGGGCATTCCCATGCTCAGATTTATAAATTCATTTTCAGGTACATAGGACAGATAATCGTCCGTTGTTGCAGACTGGTGATTCTCAAGCCATCATCCTTTAGCTTGGATGATCATCTGTGCAACTACTGTGTACATTTGATGTCTTTATCTTCCTGAATATATAGCAGCCCAGATGGATGGAACTAGATATGAGGTCTTCAAAACTCATTCAATCTTTGCCCGATGTACAAGTCGATCCATGTGAAAAGCTATTCTGAAGTCGAACATGGAAAGACATCCCCTGATTACTAGCCAATGATGTAAGTTGTTAACAGGTGCGAGAGGAATCACCGATAATGATAATGACCCTCAAGGTACTACAGTACAATTCATGTGGTGTGAATATAGGATTTGATGTCGAACACCACACAAAATCTTTCAGTCAAAGGCCATGATGTAAACCTGTTGCTGGAAGTGAGAAACTTGCCATTGAGGCATGCAAGCTTCAAAGTACTGAAAGGGTTGTTCCTAAGTAAACTTCTTGGATAATGAGCTGATGTCGACAAGAAGTGACCCATTGTAGGAGGGCCTTAATGAATCCCACATCTACGACATGAATCGAAGCAAATGATTTTCTAGAGGTGAAAAAAATCTGATGATACAAGCTTCAGGAGTAGCGGTCATGAAAAATGGAGAGTGAAGGTATTGCAGTGGATGAGGCGTTAGCTAGGTTGGTGAATTCTCTAAATGACTTCTCTTGAAAATATCGGTGACACTGTGATGGAATGGTAGTGTTAACCCCAAAAATGGATGGTACGGAGGACCAATGATGATCTGACCGGTGAATGGAATAACCCAACCTGACTTAATCATGGTGATGGAGTGAAAGTCTCATGTTCAAGAGAGACCTGCTACCAATGAAGTTCTTCAAGTTTTTTTCCCTTTTTCCCCAGTCATTTCTAACCAATACCTCTTCATTTTTGTCAAGCTTGAGGAGGATAACATATGCTTGGTCTATAATTTTCCCTTCAGGCAAATGTGTCGCTATTTTTAGCGAGCCTAGTGACAGTGAAACTCGCTCTTGTTTGGATGAACAAGTTTGTCGCTATTGTTTTAACAAGTTTAATGACAAAGATAACTCGGTTATTTTCATGTTTAGAGAGTCTGAAAAGAGATGGAAAGAAAACTCCAACAATCCTTTTTCATGGTATAAGCCCTTAAGTTCGAAAAAGTATAAAATAATATGAAAGGGATGACTTTTCGATAGCTTTAGCGAGCTGAAAAAAACAAGCTCTCGATATTTTTGTGGAATGATCCCTCGGGTCCAAAAAGATTAAAATGTATAGGAGGGATGGCTGCAACAATGATATACTAATCATAAGAAGCAAAACTACTAAATAGAGCTAAAAACAATGAAGAAAAAACCAAATTCCAGAGAAGGAAACAGTTTCATTCAATCATCGCACTTGTCCTTAAGGGAAACAG
This sequence comes from Pinus taeda, assembly GCA_000404065.3. Taxonomy (NCBI): domain Eukaryota; kingdom Viridiplantae; phylum Streptophyta; class Pinopsida; order Pinales; family Pinaceae; genus Pinus; species Pinus taeda. The sequence goes on from APFE030372859.1 coordinate 14,385, forward strand.
GGATGCATCTCACCTACAACACACGGGAGGCGTGATGAATCTAGGCTACTAGTTAGAGACAGTGCGATGGACCAGGGAACGAAACTAAGCTCGGTTTTCACTCAAAATTTGCAGCTAAGTTTAGTGATTTAGGCTGACCTATGATAGGTGGTAACAACAAAGTATATGGGTATGATATTATGAGGTTAATGAGCTACCACAAGGGCACTTAGGATGTTTGCAAGTCAGATGTTCAGTTCACAAACCAACCTGGAGATAGATTGAAGCATCATTGATCTAATTTGCAGTTGCATAGAAAAAGCAGTTCGAAGGCTAGCTAGCTTAACTTCAAGCTCCATTTGTAGTTTATAAAGCAAACAATAGTGACAAACAAACAAACTGTTTGCTCCCCAGTGGAGTTGCCATTTTGTTTCTGGGAAAACTAGTGTCTATTCGATCTGTTAGTCCCACTAAGACGTGTAGCTATCTTAGATACAAACAATCCAAAGCACTTCAATATTTCCTTTATGTATGATAGATAAGAGAGAAGCAGAGAGCACCAACCTGTATCTTCCGCTTGGTTCCTTGCTTGTTTCCTCTCTCCTTTGATAGAGCTTGCCACCCTTCTCCTACTTGTCCCACTTTAGAGAATATATACAGAGGCAAAGCAACAACACGGCATCAAAGCATCAAGATCTATGATATCATAAACAATGAAAAATCAGAAATACATTAACCATACAATTGCATCCAAAAATAACAAGATTTACATGTACACAATTATATGGAGGACTCAAAGAACTTTATTGATAGTAGAAGTAGAAGAGAGGATTACAACCCAGCTGTCTGATTCAACATCATCCTCCCATCATGAAAGCCCTCTTCTCCTCATGAAAAGCAAGATCACCCAACAATACAATGTTTCTTCTCAAAGAGAAACCAACAAAACTTCCTTACAAATTACAAAATTCCAACCTCTAGATCTCTCAACTGAGGGATCCATATATAGATGTTTGCAGAGGGGTGAGTTAGCTTTTGGGTTTTTTATTAGTGTCATTTCACTGATAGTTCTTGGTTGCACTTGGAGATTTCATGATCTCTTAATCATCCCTAGGCGAATTCAGAGAGGCAAGTGTCATATGAGAAGTTTCTAGAAGATTCTCTGGGTTTCCACTTAGCAAACTGTCTCTTCCATTTGTCTACTCTCACTCATCACACCCTACGAAAGGCCTTTTTAGTATGCATTGCACCTCTTGTGTGTAGCAAGTGAGATGCATCACACCTTGACCAAGGAGTAGTCTGTATGGTCCAGTTTTGGCAAGTTTTGAGTGTTTTTTCAAGGAGAACTTTTGTGAAATGATGTAATCAGTTGACCATGATCCTTTAGGGTGTGAAACAACACTTGTAGGGGTTTAAGAGCCCTTGGTTTATCGACATATGTGATTGGGGTTGCAGTGCCCAAATATGTCTATAACAAACATGTATGTATGTGAAATACTTAAGAGAATAACAATTTAACAAATGAAAGATACTTCACTGAAGTGGCCTAACACATGAATCTTGTAATGCAATGCCTTTATTACTTAGTCCAGTCTGCTGACTTGAAAATGTTACAATAAATCCTAAGGTTTTTAGATCAATAAAACTATAGAAATGTTTAGCAATCCACACTCTATACTTCGAATTATGAAGTATTTATACAAAAAATTGTTACAAAATATTATCAATTGTTTTAGGAATTATTCAAGGAAAATAAAATATCTCCATGCAAGAAGATAGAGACACCTAGAAGACTAAAGCCTAACTGCCCCTTCTTTTATTGATTTTTTTGTTTGTTGTTTTGATCTTTTGTTGCCTTCTCTCTTTGGTTGTTGCTCTATGCTAGCTATCCTTTTACTCTGCCTTTTGAGTGGTACTCTTTCTTCTTTAAACTCTGTTTTTCATCTGATACTCTTTGACTTAGCTGATTTGTTGTTTTACCTTCATTGCTCTATATTCACTGTTTACCTTGCATTTTTACAGTAAATCATTCAACTTTTCCCAAGTCTCTGCATCTGGTAATTTAATATTTACCATTCTCCTATAGACTTCATCAGTTTCTATGTATTTTGCAAAAGTGGGCTTGTTTATAAAAAGATGTTTTACCTCATGCTGGAGGTAAAAGAGGTTCTCAAAAGTCTGGTAAAGGAATTTTCCTATAGGAATTCCTTTCATGGAGGAATTATTGGCTTGTTCCTTTGCCACTTCTCTAATTTTCTTATTATAGTCTTCATGTGGCATCAACCTATCATTAATCACCAATGGGTTAGGTAGACCCTTTTTCCTCAAAGCATCAAATTTGGCCATGAACCTGGATATTTCTAGCTCCATTGTTTGGAACTTCTCCTCAAGATGTATCATCAAGTTCCTCTTGGTGATTACCTTATTTACTTCTATTATGGTCTTAGTTCTGTCAGCTATTCCAAGCTCCTTCAATTCATACTTGTGCTTTGAGTTAAGGAACTCGATCATCCTTGAGGCTTCTTCTGACATATTTCCAAGTTCAGCTCTAATCCTTTGAATTGCCTCACCAACCTCTTTGACCAAATCGTTCTGCTCAAATATCACCTGTATAGATGGCCAAATGTCATTGACTGAGTCAATGATGTTGGCCCATAAAAGTTGTTTTTCTGGGGCTAGTGGCTATTTCAGTGTTAATTCTTTCTCCAACTTCTATATCATTTCATTTAACCTGTTAGACTTCTGAGCTTCAATCTTATGCATGATTTGAGCAAGTTTCTTTTCATCCCATAGACTTTTATTTGTTCCTTAAGTCTATTTATTTCAGTGGATTGGATGGACATATCTTCCATGGCTTTGATCAGTTTACTTGCTTCATCACTAGGATGAGCTACTATTGTTTTTGAACCTTGATGTAGTTGTTGATGCAGTTGGAAGTGCTATAGCTAGTGGAGCTGTTGGGGCTAATGAAGCTACTAAAGTAGAAGGAACTTCTGTAGTAACTGTTGGAATAGCTGTAGCAGTAGCTGCTTCAACAGTGGCTTGTTTCTCCTGTACTAACTTATCCATTTCATTCTCCATTTCTTTTAAATGAGCATTTTACCGCAGAATGAGGTCCACCATCTCATATATTTGGCTTTGGCTCTCTAGAACTTCCCTGGTGTATGGATGTTGAGAAGGAGGAAACTTTAGCTGCTTCCTCAATGTAGCAATGTCTTCATTTTTCTTCTTTATGAGTTTTTCTACTGCCTTGATGTCATTTGGATTATATCCAATCTCAATAACAAAATGTTTTAGTGATTTGATTATGTTATCCTTTGCCTGTGAGGATGTCTTCTCTAGTTTAAAATGTGTTGCGATATTCTCTAGAGAATTTTGAAGTTTTTGTAGACTCATAGCCTTGTTGTTCATTATTGAGTATATCATTTCTCTTGCCTGCATATGAAATTCAATTTGATTTATGGGATGAACATCGCTGGCCAAAACTTCAAATTCTGTCTTTCTGTAATTTGTTGATGACTTAGGTTGTTGTACTGTAGGTTGCAAAAAGGTCATTTTCATTTTCCCTCTTTTAATATCAAAATCTGAAAGTAACCTATCATGATTTCTAGGAGTTTATTTGAAATACTGGGCATAGGTTTCAACTTTTAATGCCTCATTTCTCAATTTGATTTCTTTCTACTTATCCTTTATATCTTTTTCTTTATCCATTGGTTTACTGGATGAAGAGACTTCAATACTAAGCTGCTTCTGAATACTCTGAGTATTAGAGGTGGAAAGCTGATGAGTTTCCTTCAAAACTGCTGGAGCTATGTTCTCTCTGAGCATTGTACCTGTATCAATGATTTGAAGTGTCTCAACTGTCTCAACTATCTCTTCTTGCTCATTTACAGGATTTAGCTTGGGCTTCTTCCTATACATGATTTCAAACCTATCATCTGTAGTATCCTTTTTTGAGACAGAACCTTCTTCCCTAGTCCTTTTTGCACTTCTGTCCTATAGGGCTAGAGTATGCAGAATGGAATTATTATCCATCTGTTTCTCCATATCTATCAAGGTGTTTTCCAACCACTCTAACTGGTTGGCATATTTTTCAATGCTTGGCCTGGACTCATTTGTGAAATGACTCAGTTTAAACTTGAGTCTTAGTTTGTTTATGACTCCTAAAGGGTCATACTGCCATTTGAAATTGCTACTGAACCTCATTTCCTGTAAACATTTTTTTGCTTCTTCTCCAGCTTCCCTATTATTGCAGATAAAAGGACCAAGTTAATTTTTTATTTTGAGCTGTGTTTTCTTCCTAGTTGATAGAAAATTCACATCATATGAATTTATAATCTTCCTGATATACTCTAAAGCAAATATCCTCATGGGGATATATTTGGGCAGCTTATAGGGAGCAAGCTAGCATCCATATATCCTAATTTAAGTGTGATCCTAGAATAGAGACCAGTCTCCTATTCTACTATTTTTAGACAACTACAAAAATCTCTTTATCTCATCACCAACCCTAGGTTGATTTCTACTTCTTAGCATATTGATAGCTGGATGAAAAAAGGAATCAATGAACTCCTTGCAGCTGAGAAAAATGGAATATTTTTGGATTAAGGGTGTCCAAAAGATAACAGATCTAGGATGGCCCTTAGTGTCCAGCTTTTGGATGTTGATTGGAAACCTGTCTGATTTGAAATATAAGAAACTGTGGAAAAATACTAAAGAGTATTTCAATACTCATTCATTTGGTAATCTAATCAATTGATCATGGATTTTGTCTGCTAAGAACTGGGAAAAATTGAAAATTGTAGCTGGAGGATTGCCTGGGCAAAAAATAGAGAGGAAAGAAAGTATAGGCTCATCTACATGCTCATCAGTGGTATATCCTAGGATACAAGAGTGCATGGTTACAATTTGTCTAGCCCTCTCAGAGAAAATGGTGGCAAAGTATGAAGGAATATCTATAGGAATATGAGGCTCTTCTAGGATGAAAGTCTGAAAGGATGGAGACCCCTTGGGAAGGTCTAGCTTGAAGTAGATTTCAAGTAGGTTTTCAATGGAAAATGGGGTTTCATTTGGCTTTGGCTGGATCTGCAATATTTGGTTTATTGACTCTTCAGTGATTGCAAATAAAATTTGCTGGTTAGGAGAGACTATGGTTCTTTGGCTTGTGATATAGCAGAGTTGGCATAGGTGGATGATTTCAGGGAAATGGTATACCTATGGGAACAAGCATTTGGGAAAATTTGATTCCCATAGATGAATGTCATCATTTTGGTTTAGGAATTTATCTTTACTCCAGCAATGGAGCTTTAATAGATGGCTAGGGGAAACAGTGTCTTTGACCTGGAAATCTCTATCAGCCAATGGGAGGTGGTCGATGTCCAGGCGAGAGTTTTGTAGGATTGTTTTCATTCAGAATGTTTTGGGAAGCCATGATTTTTTTTATTTTATTGAATTAATTACTATATGGCTTAAGGAGTAAGCTTTAGGACCTCTAGAATAGTGCAAAAGGTGAATACAGTCTATAGGAAAGGGCTTTTGAATGCACAGTAGTTTTCTTTAGTTTGGCAAGGTTTTTTAATTAGTTCAAGTAATTAACCGTTTATAAACACTTTGCAGAGCTTAAGTACAAGGCCTTTTTGTTTCTTTCAAGAATACTTGGAAAAATGAAGATTTGTGTGTAGTTAGAGTTCTGTGGGAGCAACAAAGGCTTTCTGAGGCTTGAATTGTCTTTATGCTGCTTCAAATTAGTGTTTGCAATGTCTTCTAGTTGTAAGTGGGGTTATAATAGTTGAGCAGAGCTTCGAGGTTTAGAATTGGTCTGTAGAGCTTGCTTAGTAACAGAATAACATTGAAAAGGGTAGAAAGGGTAGCCTTGTTGGGTTTTAACCAACATCGATTAACTTTTGGGTGTGGGGTTAATGTTCGTACAGTAGGTGGTTTCCTCTTTAGGTGGGGAGGTGCTATTATGGCTTATTGCACTGATTTTGAGTGTAGGATGGTATTTTTTCAGAGCACGCGATATAACGTGGGCCTGCCACATAGTAAAAGGGAGATCGGGAAAAATTGCGAATCTTGCGTGCTTTTGGGATGCTAACAATCAGATTTGGGAGCGCGTTATATGGGATGTGGACCGTCGGATCTAGAGGTTGGTGATCGGAGGCTTATCACATGGGTAAGTTGCGAGGGATGAGTCGGGGATTGATTGGCAGGGACCGGGGATAAATAGTGTGATAGGTTAAATATATACAAAGGTTTTGTGAAGGTCGGGGAATTATAAAGTGGGTGGTTTGAAATATATAAAACAGGACTATAAGTTATAATAATATAAGGGTTAAGTTAAAACGGTATCGAGGAGGGTTTTTCAATGGGGCCCGATACATTTAAATTTTTAAACTTAGGATAAGGGGGTTTTAGTGGGTTTAAATGGAAAAGGGAAATTAATAAGGGGAGAATGATTTTTCAAGGGTAATGTCTAGGGAAAGGTGTGAAATAAAGGGGAAAAGGGTTAAAATTAAGGGAAAGGGTTTTTTACAATGGAAATGTGTTAGAATAAGGGGAAATGAAAAGGGAAGGGTCCTTTGGAATCAAGAAGGGGAAAAACATTAGGGAATGAAAAGTAATGAAGGGGTAATGAAGGGAAATTAATAAACTAGACATGTAGGGGTTTAATGAAATTAGAGGAAATTAATGAATAAGCTTTAGCATTCAGGCTCAAAATTATATAGAACTTTTTAGGGTAAATACCCAAAGTAATATATGAATTTTGTGAATGTCCTTTTTCTTTGATAATTCCTCTTGCACATGAAACATAAGATTAAGAATAATGAAGGTGCATTTGAACTTACAACCTTGTGCACTCCAAAACATCTTTTACCTACCCTTTATTTACTCTCACATTTTCTCTTCATTCCTTGGGCGCATTTGAGCTTGTTGACCCTTTATTTCTTTTTCTTTGATAAGAAAAATATCTAATTCTAATCTTATAAATTCCAATGGCTCAGATTAAACAGTTGAGCTCATTATTCTCTACCTAACTACTGATCTGCCAAGATTAAACAGTTTGGATAGATATTTCTTCTCTATCTATCAACATGAAATTTAAAGCATGAATGAATCAAGATTAAATTATTTGACCATCATGGATTGTGGCATTCTAACAAGCTGCACAGAATCTTATTTTGCAAGGCAAAGTAAAAAGTAGTGGCATTTGAATTTGCATCATTTTCATAATCTATTTTTATCTATTTTTGGTGGGGTTCGTATTTTATTTCATACATATGATGGTGCACCTTTCAAAGCTTAGGACCTTATCTTCGAGATTCAACCTCAAAAGATAACCATCCAATCCAATCTAAAATTTGCAATGTTATGTACAATGAGAAAAGTAAACAAATGAACTAATGTTAATCTAGGGAATGTAATGCTTCAACATTCTACCATTGACTGGTCCACTTGGTAGATCTATTCCATCTAACTCCCTCAAGAAAAATGCATTGTTATCTCTGTAACCATAAATGATATAATGGCCTTGCCATAGGAAATAAAATTTACCATGTTTACCCTTTTCTTCTCTTCTAGAATCCCATTTTAGTACTTTTTCAGCTATATAAAAATCATCAGTTTTGGTTTTCTTGTAAAAACTCTTTTTGATATTATCTTGGATCACTTGGGATTTGACATATATTTCTTCCCTAGAATTCTGCAAATGTATTGTCTAATTTATCCTCCTTTGGATATCATTTGATTCTACCCGCAGTTATTGAATCATTTTCATCACTAGTACTCCTAAAGAGGATGGAAAAACAACATCCATTCCATATACTAGTTGATAAGGAGATGTACCAATGGACTTTTTTGTAGTGAGTCTATCTTCCCATAAGGCATTAACCAAATTTTTGTTCCAGGTCTTCTTATTGTCTTCTAACAGTTTCTTGATGATATTAACAAGGCTTTTGTTTGAGGATTCTACAAGCCCATTTCCTTGAGGGTAATAGGCAGTGGAATGGACAAGGGTAATGTGATATTTGTGACAAAAGTCTACCATTTTCTTGGATTTGAAAGCAGCTGCATTATCAGTAATGAGATTTTGTGGCCTTCCAAATCTTGAAAGGATATTGTTTTCAAGGAATGAGATGATGACAGAATCGGTGGCTTGTCTAGAAGGGATGGATTCTATCCATTTAGTAAAGTAATTAATGGCTGTCAAAATCCATTTATGTTGGGCTGAGGAGGATGGATGAATTTCACCAATGAAGTTTAGACCCCATTGCTGAAATGGAATTTATGTGGGGATGGGTTTGAGGGGTAATGGCAAGAGTTTCTTCTTACCTTCATATATTTGGCACTTGTGACAGGAGGTCACATATTTTCTGACATCTGCAAAAAGGGTAGGTCAGTAAAAACATGCCCTTAAAATCTTATTAGCAATTTTTTTCCAGTATAGGTGTCCTCCATAATCTCTTGCATGAAATTCTTGCATAACTTTGTGAGATTTATCTTTGAATAAACAATTTAATAAAATGCCACCATTATCTTTCCAATATAAAGCATTGTCTATGATACAATATTTCATTGATTTCATTTTCAAGAATCTACCTTTAGTTCTAGATAAACCAGGAGGAGCTTGTAAATTTAGTAAAACAAATATGATATCTGCATACCAAGGTGAATCTAAAAAAGCTTCACTGATCTGTGGAGTCGCCATCTCTTCTTGATCATCTAGAGCACCAATGAAATTTATATCTAAGGCCTAACAGTTCGATTCAGCCATGAGTTTAGATAAACCTTGGCCTTTGATTAGTTTTGTGGGATTTATTTCAATATCATATTCCAAAATAGTGGAAATCCATTTGCCTCTCTTTCCTTCAGGTCCATTTTGTGTTAGAATGTCCTTTACCACTGAATTTGGACATATGCAATGATGTGTGAGTATAAAATGTACACTCTGAAATCTTTAATAACCTTCACTAAAGCAAGTGCTTGTTTTCCATTATATTATACTTTAGTGTAGCATCTCTCAAGGATTTGCTGAAAAATACAATAGGCTGCTCATAACCCTGATAATTCCTTTGCAACAAGACTGCTGCAATAGTGTGTTTTGAAGCAAAAGAGAAAATTATAAAATCTTTTTTGAAATCAGGACTGATGAGGACGGGTGTTTTAGTAAGGGATTATTTGATCGCCTCAAAATACTGTGTAGCCTTTACTTTCCACTTAAGTGTTGAATGTTTATTTAACATGTTATTCAATTCTCTAATTAGTTATGCTAAGTTAGAAATGAATTTTCTAAGAAAATTTATTTTACCTAAGAATGATTACAACTCTTTAATGTTCCTAGGGTGATTGATGTTTAGGATTTCCTCTATTCTAGCTGGATCTTTCTAATGCCCTCTTTTGAAATTATGTGTCCTAAGAGTTTACCTTCTTCTAGCCCAAAGAGTGTCTTTTTGGGATTCAAAGAAATGCCAAATTTTCTACATTTAATAAAAACTCTTCTCAAATGATCTAGATGTTCACTGTTTGATTTGGAAAACACAGTGATATCATCTTGGTAAACAACTAAAAAGTCATGGATTTATTTTGCAAAATCTATATCCATTTCTCTTTGGAATGTTGCTCAAACATTCACTAATCCAAAAGGCATATTCAAATACATGAAAGTACCCCAGGGAGTAGTAAATGTAGTCTTTTCTTGATCCTTTTGTTGAACTAAGATTTGGTTGTATCTAGAGAATCCATCAAATAATGAAATTCTGGATGACCACATTACCCTTTGGAGAATGTGGTCCATTTTAGGGAGGGGATAGTTATCCTTCAATGATACTTTGTTCAAGCTTCTGAAATCAACATAGAGTCTGATTTCTCCTCTTTTCTTTCTTGTGGTGACTAAATTAGAGACCCAATCTGAATATCTAATTGGTGCTATGATTTGTGCCTCATACATCCCTTTTACCTCTTTTTCAATTAATGGCATAATAACTGGACTAATTCTCCTAAGCTTTTGTTTGAAGGGTTTCCGATCTTATTTGATAGGTATTTTATGTTGAATAATACTGGTGTCATAACACTTGAGGTCTTCATAACTCCATGCAAATACCTCTGGAAATTCTTTAAACAAACTTATGTATTTTAGCTTTTTAGTTGGAGGTAATGCTTTGGATAGTTTAATAAGCTTAGGTTTTTCTTCTATCCCTAGGTTGCATTCTTCTATGTTTGATCTTAAAGGCTCCATATTTGGTTTTCTAGCTACATCATTTGAATCAAACAAATCTTCTAATGGGACTAATCCCTTAGGGAAAAAGTTGCTTTTAAGGTTTAAAATCTCAGAATCATCATGAATTATTTCTTCTATTTCTACTTTTTCTAAGTTATCTATTTCTACTTTAGTGAATTTAGTGGGGTTATCTATAGCATTTATATTTATATCACTATGTATGATGTTATCTGTTGTACAATCAACATCTATGCTACAGTTTTGGAATTCTCCCTTAGCATTCATAAAATCATAGATTTCAGGATCTTATGAAAAAATCTGCGAATATTTTAGATTATCAAGTATAACAGGCCTATGTCTTAACTGTGCAGTGTACTAGTGATTGGGATGAAAAGGTAATCTGCAAATGCTAGCAAAAGTAGCTAAACTGTGAGCTTGCATGTTCTGTTTCCTAGGAATAACAACAAAATAAATTTCAAGAAGTTCTTTAATCAGATCTAGAACAATTTCTCTATACTAGATAATTCTTGGATGATTCACATAATACTCTCCTTTAATTTGTTTCATGATCAATTCAAAGTCTCACATGATAGATACTCTCTTGGCTCCATGATTTATTACAATTTACAATCCTAAGATTAAAGCTTCATACTCTGCGATGTTGTTTGTGCATTTAAAGTTTAATCTAAAGGCATGACCTTCAGAATGATTATTTTCCATATTATGAATCCAAACTCCCGCACCTACTCCTAATCTGATCACTGAACCATCAAAGTCTAAGTGCCACCTAGATTCATGAAATATATTTTCACTGTCAGGTTCTTTATGTTCTTGTTTGACAACTGTGTTATTGTCCTTTTCAGTGTCTGAATTACAAAAAATGAAAGAATCCATATCAGAATGTATAGAATAAATAGGATAGTTATGTGGTTTATTTGTACTACTAACCATGTATTTCATTAAAGTTTATCTATAAATCTTTTTGGGCTGACAAAATACTAAAATTGTGGCATAAGACATGTCTAACTACAGGGATCCCTACAATGTTTCTCCTCATGAGTGAGACAATAACATTCCATACTTTGGAGGGATGTCAGCCGCTACAATATCCATGACAATACTCTTACTTGGGTATTGAACTAGAGTGACACACAAGTCTTTTATTAGGTCCAGGCACTTGACTTTACTTGAATCAAAAGAGAAAAGATCTTTATATGGTCTAGTTATATCTAAATCCAATGTTTCCATGATTGCTTTAGGCATTAAATTGTGACATGATCCTGAATCTAACATAGGATTATATAAAATTTGATCATGTATAGTCAAGCTAATGTAGAATGGAGGAACACCACTTTGTTCATGTTTTCCATTTACCTCAGGACCAAATATCAACTCTGGTTAGTCATCATTTAGATTAACAGAGTCTTCTCCTTCATCTATATTCAGTGTTTCAGTGATTTGGGCTTTGTAGATATTTTTTTTTTTTTTTTTTTTTTTATCGTTTCTGTTAAAGGAACTGATATTTTCAATTTGGAAATTTCAGTTTGGATATTAAATGGAGTCTGTGTTTTGCCCGATTGAATGATCTCCTCTTTGGAAATTGGAGTTTGTGTAGTTTTTTCTTTCTTATCTTTAGTTGGTAATTCAGTTTGTGTTTGGGTATCCATTGTTTTACTACTTTCAATGTTTTGATTTGGAATAGTTTGGGAAATAGTTGAAATCTTAATAGCATTTGAAGTTTGGGCATCCTTTGAAGTTTTAACAGCAGTTGATTTTTGAATATCAGCTGAAGTTTAATAGCAGTATCTGTAATGTCTACAATTTTTGGACTATCTGCAATCTTTGGAGTGAATTGTTTTTTGGTTTCCCTAAAGAGAATTTTTAGCACTTTGGTTGCTAGAGCTCCCACTATTTTCTTGGTCTAATTTTGGACAGTTTTATTAGTAGGGGCTTCCGTGTTTTTCTTACTCCTAAGGTTATATTTCTTATGAACTTCATTAATGGAAAATTCATAACCTTGTTTATAATCAAAGGACTCTCTAGATTGTAACTATAATTGTTGTAACATGCATAATTCATGTTCTTCATGGGTAAGAAAAATAGTATTACCATAATTTATTCCCATTAATTTAATCTGAATTTCTTCATCTTCTTCATTTTGGTGAGAACTTTCAGCATAGTTTTATTGGAAAGATGGTCTAATATGTTGATCAAGTGGCCCTTCTCTAGGTTTTCTAGTGTTGGGATTCATGCTAAAGTTTGGATTTCTTATTTGAGGACCTTGTGGTTGATTATCCCATTGTGGTTTTCTTTCCATAATTTCTAATCTATCCACTAATTTTTCTAAAATTTTAGCCAAAGCATCTATCTTAACATCTGAAGTGGATGGTTCTTCCTTAATGGTAACTCTCCTTTCATTCCTCATTCTAGCTCTTGTAGCCAACAACTTAGCTTCTACACTAACTGCATCACTTTTCATTTCTTCTAAATTTGGAGGGTTTCTTTCTCTCAATTCGTAAGACATATTAGTGTCAAAACCATCAGGAAATTTGATTAGTGCCAAGTCTGGTGGAGGTTTGATACTTGTAGGGATTGCATTATAAATATTGCTAAACCTAGTACAATAGTCTAGAATAGATTCATTAGGAGCTCTTCTAATGTTTTCATATTAAGATAAGATTTGTAAACGATTTTTCTTCCTTTCCCATCTATTGATAAACAATCTATGTAAAGTAGGTAAATCAGCAATATGACTAGTAGGTAAACCTCTAAACCATTTCTTCACATCTCCTACTAGTGTTTGTGCAAATTATCTCATTTGCACATCTTCTTCAGCAATTTCATGTAATTCAAAATAATCATTTATTTTATTTACATGTTTTTGTGTAGTATATTGACTAGTACCATCAAACTGAAAGATTTTACTCTAATAGTCTTGGGGCATGGCATGTACTTGAGCTGGTAAGGTCAAAGGAGCATATTTGCTAGCCATGGCTAAGATTCTAGCTTGGATAGGAGGTAAAGTGGTAGCGCTTGAAGATGAACTTGAAGGGCTTACAGATGAGCTTTAAGAATTAGAAAATGGACTTGGAGTATTTGGAGATGGAAATAAAACTCCGGGTTGAAGAGGAAGCTTGGGGAAGAATGATTCTATGGAATGAAGTGTAGTGGACATAATAGATGAGGTGGTACTAAATAAAGATGAATTTATAGACTCTGAAGGAATGGTAGAAATATTAGGAGTAGTAGCAATTAGGGTAGCTAATTCAACTAACTATTGAAAATAGGCTTCGTCTATGTGTCTTATCAAATTTGAGGATAAAGCATCAAGTTTGTCAAAAGTGTCTAGAACATGCTGATCTAAATCAGCATGTACAATATTCTTCTTTGATTCAATAAATTGAATAAAAGCAGGGTCTATTACAGTATCATGGATTGAAGTTTCAGATTTGGTACAAAACAATGAATGCTCAAATGGTTCTCTAAGTTTGATAACTTTTTAGGAAGTAAATTTGCTTTGGCTAACTGACTAATGCTTTTTTGACTTTCTACTTTATTGTTTTTTCTCAAGATTTTGTCTGGATTATCAACAATTATAGTAGGGTTTGGATCTAGATGTGCCTTGGTATAGTATGTTCTTTTGGAAGCCATAATTTTATTTTTTTTATTTTTTAATGAAACCTTTGACAACACTAAATGGCCTTGTTGGCTTGTTGGGGCCTGACCTAGGTTCAGAAGTGATTTAGCCAAAAAAATCCTAAAAGTACAAGCCTTTTCGGCAATAGTCCATGAAGCATGGACAGAGGTCTCACCCGAGGTATTATGGGAGGGTGCTGGAAATAGGTTTTTGCACCCTTGGGATGTCTTGATGGGTATTTGAAGGTTCGCGATCCCACTCTACGGACTGCACTACTTCCACACAGTTGTCTGTCCAATGCAACTACCTTCGCGTGGCTTAAATGAAGAGCATGAATGTTCTTTAACCCATACTATGCTTATTATTATTATATATCTTGAATTAAATTAAGTGGGCCCAACACTTACATTTACCATTCAACATAAGCAGACATGTGCGCAATCATGAAATGTAAACAGATGCATAAATAGAAATATAGAAACTGATATGCGATGTTCCAAAACCAACTTATCTTTATTAATTCTTTTCTAGTTACAATCCACTTCCCACCCTGCGCATTCAGCTGCAGGGGTCCCTGCACACACCGTCAGACTCTACCAGGCCTCTGCGCACATAGCTGCAGAGCCTATTCTTACTACTACCAACCATGACTCAGACTTACAGACTCAAAGCGAATTTTGAATTCAAAAACCCATATCACTTGCGATGAGAACTAAAAACTACTTTCTACCCTTAGAGCCTCTATTTATACATTCCCATGGTCCGTGGACCATGGGTAGGCCGACACATTCTATATTAAATTACAATATTTTAAGGCAGACTGCCCTAGACTCTTGCACTTCGCACCCACATTTTGTGGGGTCTTTACATCACATTGACCCAAAACTGAGATTTAAGCCCCAAAAATCCACTATGGGGGGGATCCGCTGCCCAACAGGCCCCTAACACAATCATCGTGACTCGTCTCAAGTCACTCAGCTAGTGCAGTGATCTTTGTGCGAATTTCATCTAGCAACCTTTGCACTTCACTTATGGCGGCAACACACTCCTCCGTTTTCCATTGTATCAGCTGGGTGCGACTCTCTGATGCATCATCGTCAGGGGCACCTTCTTTCCTTAGCCCAGATGCATTCTACATCTGTGCCAACTTTTCCTTGATTGTGGTGGTTACCAGGAAGGCTTCCTCGAGCCAAGGCTAAATGCATGCTTTCAGCATTGCTTCTTTCTGGCACTCAGCATCCACCTTCTCCTTGAGAGCCTCGGCCTCCTTCATTCTGGTAAGGCACTGAGTAAGGGTGACTGTTTGTGTGGTCCCTATGAAATTGTCATATGCCTGTTGTAGCTGCCATGCTTCTACCTCCAGCTATTGTATGGTTGGATCTTCCTGCAATAAAGTGAGTGTGAGGAGGGATTGATCCAACAATCCTGTGCAGTCTTTTAGTGTGTGCTCTATCACTGCCAACCTCGATTGAATGGCGCAGTGGCTCTGCTCTCTAACTTCCGGTGGTGTAGAGGGTTGCACCTTCAGCTGCAGCTCAACAATCTGTAAGTTCAACTCCAACTGAACTTTCAGAGCCTTCTCTTGGGCCCTACAAAATCCTGCCACCATGTGATGAATCTTTTCAGTTGTTGGGAGTTCCACTGGCCCAGCCAGTTCTGGTACGCTGCTACAGGCCTCCTCCATGGCCTGTTCCAATCTTTGGTTGTGTAAAACCAAGTCATCATGCTATAGACTGATCTACTCTAGATTTCCCTTTTGTTCCATTAAGACCTGGAGGGCATGACATTCCCTGGCGCAGAGCTCAGCAGTTACCCCATCCTGTAGCTGATACAGGGTTTCCCTGGGAAGGGTGGCCAAATTCAACCCTCAAGCTGTCATGTCACCTTCTGCTTCTACTAAGATGGCACCTGCTGGTAACACGAAAGTGCTCGTTGTGCAGGCTTGCAACATCTGCTCAGCTTCGGTTGCATCTTCCGCCAGGTGCGGTGTCATCACTCTTGGGGGTTGCACTTATAATGCTTGCAATTGAGCTCTGAGTGCCCCCAACATAGTTGTCTGCTCCATCAACAACTCTTCCATAGAATCCGTAGTGGCATCATGAACTGGTTCACTACTGTCAACAAGGTCTCCCATGATGGTCTTTGTTGTCTTTGTCTTTTTGCGTGCAGTTGGCTTCTCTTGGACACGCGGCCTCTTGAGTTGGGTCGATTCTGTTGTAAGGTCTAGGCATTCCTATGTCTCAACCTCCCCCTGTATGTCCTGCTCCGTGGAAATTTCTTAACCTTTCTCGATCTCTTTGATGGACGCGATTGTGGTTTGTGTCGTCTGCTCTATTGCTGTTGCCTCATCTACCTTCCATTGTGTGGCCGCTTCTTGTTCCTAACACTTTCTCTTTGCCAGCTTCGCGATACGCAGCTTGGTCTCCCTCTTCCTTTGTTGTGCTACGATCTTCTCTAGTTCTGCCAATTCCAGGGCACGCCACTTTGGTGACCATGATGCCATCACTTCGAAGATTGCATCATCTGTGGTAATGAACGATAGTTTTACCCATGCTCGGGCTGGATCCTTGCACCCTCAGATATACAGGTTATGCATATTTGCCTTGAATTCTGTTGTGCTTTGTAAACTGTTATGTATTGTTGGGGACAAGCATGGCCTGTAGTTGATCCATGTTCATAAGCTCGCCTCTACGAATGCCCAAAACACTTTTATCTCGCGAATCCTTGTTGCATCTTTCATTGCCCAGAGCAAGGTGTACCTCATAGGCTTGGGTAGGTTCCTCTCAATGGTGGGAAACTGGTTGTCTATCGCGAACTCCCTAGCAACCAACAGGATGGATAAGAGAAACCACGCGTAGTGGAAGTTCTTCTGCTCCTGGGCTTCCTTACAATTTTTCAAAAAGTCATCACAGAGAAATTGTGCCTAGCTAAACTGGACCCCCTCTGCGCACTGCTCTGCCAATGCAATTACTAATGCTAGCACCTCATTTCCGTGGAATTTCCTCATAATCTTGCCAGCCAGTAGCAAGGTGGCTATGCACACCACTTTGTCCTTGATGCTTGCTATTACATACCCTTGCTTCCTCTTCTCCAACTTGTATTTGGCCTTCATCACCTCCGCGAGGGCCAAGTCATCATTGTTTCCTGCTATGGCTGTGGGATTGTTTCCTTTGATGGGTAGTTGAGAAATCCAATGAATTAAGTCGACCATGATGGGAATCAGCTCCTCCAAACAAAGATACCCATCATGTACTAGGCACAGTAGCTACCAGATGACAAAAATTGTGATGGGTGCGCGGTGGTAGTGGGGTATCAACCGCAAATGTAGTAACCCGACCTTCTCCACATCGTGTAACCATTTCTACTGCAATAATTTCTCTGCAGCCGGCTATGGGAACTTCTCACTATCTGCAAGCTCCCAATATTTGAAATTTATATTAGGTACCCGTCTTACTAGCAAAGTATCAAATCTTATTTCGTTTGGAAGCAGCGGGGTCTGGAGCACACTCTTCATGGCCTCCAGGTCCTTTGGTATCTTAGTTGTCCCTTTCCACGGGGGGATGTAGGGGGGTAACTTTATCACTAAAGGTATTTGGGAAACATTCTCTGCCTCATCATCCTGTGCCTCAATTTGGGTGATCAGGGCTTGCAAATCTTCCTCCTCCTCCTCTATTTCAACTATGACATCTTTGCCCTTCTACGTCATTGACAATTTACTCACTCGTGGGTTCCGTGGTGATACCCAAACTATCCCCATTGGCTGCTTGTTTTTCTACGGTCGCAATGTGTGTGGGGACTTGAGAACCTCTGGTGCAACTGCTACCTCTCCAAACTCCTCCTGGGGCTCTGGGATTACTTACATGAATCACACTCTGGTTCTCACAACCGTCATTGTTTCTACACTGGATTCGTTCGGCCGCATACTCGCGGGTGGCAGGGTAGCTTGGTGCTCAATACTCTGCATTGGCTCAAATATCAAACAACCAAGTGTTGTCTGGGGGCTACTTGAAGGGATTTTATAGTAACATTTGAATTTGAATTTTCCCATTCCCTCCACTTCTGAGTCATTAATATCTTCTTGGCGATAGATCATCCCGAAACTAGCTCTTAATTCTTGTCTTAATGGCCTGCTGCCCACTCCTTCCTACCTTAAATTAGACCTCTTTTCATGAACAGTGACATCAATGATCACTTCCCAGCCTACCCACGCAGCAACACAACTCCTTATGCACGACCGCAATCCCTTTGACATGCTAGCCCTACGTGAAACCTCCTCTCCATGTAGCTCTCCTGCAGACCCATTTACAGTCCTGCGCCTTCTTTCAACTACTTGGAGTGCTGAGACTGTGCTTCCTACAAATAGTTAGGTGGTCGCACCCCTGGTGCGAGGCTTCAATTTTCCTGCTAGCTTGGGTTGCGGGCATCCTTCAAATACTCTTATGTCTGGTAGTGTATCGCGTTATTCTTTGTATGGTATGCTCCCCTATTTAGTAAGGTGTGGTCGCAACCATGATAGCAAGGTCGCAACTCTTTCTAATGTAGTAGTAGGGCCAGCTAGACTTGGTCCCATCATGCATAATTTCTCGCAGCCCACTTGTGTGACTTTAGTTTCCAGTTCATTGATTTCTTCATCCAATGTCACGCTTTTCTTTCTTATCCATGCCCACTCTTCATTGAGTTCGTGAAGTTTCAAGCTCCCCTGCCAAATGGCTTCTTGTAATTGCCTAATTCTTTTACCTAGGTCCTTGCGTCCTGTCCCTACTATGGGAGCTATGGTCTGGGGATCCTTCTCTGTCCTCCTGGCTTCCTCTCTTCTTGTTAATGTTGGGGTCATTTTCGCACTCCAGTTTTTACTTATGGCCCTATAGGCCCATTGAACCGCTAGTACGCACAGGTCCCAGTTGGTATGTCTCATTTGGTGAACTCTGTTCATGACTCAACATAGCCTTTTGAATCCTCCATCACAGACTATTTGTGGAGTGCGTCGCCTTCCCTGCTACCGCGTTAGGTTCTGATTTTCGATCCTTAGTCTAGGAGGTCTTTGCATAGCACATGTCTGCACCCATCGACATAGGTGGGCACACAAACTACTTCGTCCTGGTTGCCCAGCTTGCGTTCATCACTGGTGACTTCCAAATCATAAGCGCATCCGTCTGCTACATTCGCGCCAATTTCCAATATTGTTCTGGTGTGAATTCCCTCATCGTGCGGGTGTCGCGTGCAATGCCCTTTCTAGTGCACTGTACCGTTTTTGTTCTAGCACTGCCCTTTCAAATTTTTCTAAGAATTTATCCATGCCTGTCTCCCCATCATATGTTGGCAGTTCCCTTGCTTCATTCATCACGCACCGCTGTGATCTAATCATCATGTTGCAATTCAACGTTGTTACTTCGTGCAACCGGTTCTGCAAATGTTCTATTTCTTCATCTGAATCCAACGTATAGAAATTGTTGCGCTCCCATGAGATTTTCCCATCTATAGTCAGGTTCACCAGATCCTAGTCTACTATTGTGATCTAGTAAATGCAATCCAGCTCATCATCATTGTCATCATCGCAAACAGGTTCAGTGTAGCATGCTCCTTCTGCTAGATCTAGCAAAACTACTACGTGTAGGGACCTTTTTTCGAAAATCATATTTTTCTTCTTCAGGTTGATGACTCTATTCATATCCGTGGCTGAGTCTATTACTAGCAACGCGAGATACATATTTCTTTCATCAACAATCTCTATCACCTCAAAGTCCGTCTACGTGCTCACGCCTTCGATATCCATTGTTACCCCTTGCAACCTTCCCATGGGAAAGATCTTTTGTTGGTTCGCCATCCGTAATTGAATTGGGGACCACTGTAATGCGAGCCTACCCATGCGTTCCCATGTCTGCTTTGGTAACACATTTGCGCCTGAACTCAAGTCTAGGATTACCTAATCCATTTCATACTCACTAATTTGTGTCGTCAATCTCATTTACCTTTTGGTGCACAATGCATGCCTTCCCAGTTTTCGGACTAGCTGCAGTTCACCCAACCCTGCGCACCTAGTGATCAACTCTTGTAGTCCTTCAACTGCCTTATTGTCGCGCAATAGCTTCATGCATGTCTCTAAAAAGGTAGTAAGCATAAAAGGATCCATTCGTGGCTCTGGTTGATCCTTACTACCTAAAGTAGAGGCGTCTACGAAGCTCTTCTTAGCTTCCATAAGCATCTCCTTTGTGCGTTCCAAGTCAAGCTCAGGTTCCTTTGTAGGGGCCTTGCGAACCCATGTATCTTCCTTGGGTTGCTTTCCCTTATCTTCCCCTGTGGTCGCACCACTCCTGAGCACCATATTCACATTTGGGTCTTCTTCACATGGTTTAGACCTCATCATTTGAATATTTTGCATTGGAGTAGGCTGAAGTACCCCTTTCTCTCACATCTACGGGATTAATGTAGGATAATCTACTGCTTCATGATCGAATAGAGCACAGTATGAACAAGCTATTCTCATTGGGTCAGTGCAATCACGAGCATAGTGCCTTGGTCCTTCACAATTGTAATAGATTAACTGTTTGCGGCCCCTTCCTAGCCCCATTCCTCCTCATTCTCAGCCTCGCCCTTGAAATCCACCGCGCCCCATTCCCGTTGTTGGGTTGAGGGCTCACGTTTCTATCCCCATTCGATAATCTGGGGTCCAATCCATCATTAACTCATAGCTCCAACATGTACGCTCATTGTGGCCCACTAACCTATAGAAATTACAAAACAACTGCTGCGGAGTCTGTGTACACTTCTGCAACAGGTGACAGTTGTTCATTGTGTTCTTTCCTCCCACATGACAGAAAGCGCACCAGAGTGTGGGTGCCACACTTGGCCTTGCCTATGCCTCTAGTCTCAATGACATTGGTCCCCCTCTTGCCAAGTAGTTTGCGAATACAAGACAATGATCCTTGTCGTGTCCCTGGCATTTACATTTTATGCACCACACTTCTACAAGCACCTCTGGTCACGACGCCTTATCTTGCTTCAAACTCTGCATTTCCAAGCATAGGTTCTACAGTTGTGCATGGATCTATTGGAATCCCAATCCTAGATCCTATATTTGTGTTTCATGCAACCTCATTGCCATCTCCAATGCTTCTTCCTGGGTCAAAATTTTCTACTGTGATAGCACTGTCCTCAGGTGTGGTGTCAAAGACACCACAAACCATGTGTGATATTGCACATCTGTTAGCATCATGTTAGACTTGGGGATCATACTCATCAGTCTCTGATCTAGATCCTAGGGGGTCTCCCCTAGAAGCATCGCAATCTCTTTAAATCTGATGATTGACCATGTCTCTAAATTTGGTCGGCTAAATTCTCTGTTCAACGCATTTTGGATCTCTGCTATTCCTGCATTTGGGTGATCATTCGAGTGCTTGATATACCAGGTCAGGGCATGATATTGCAATGCACTCACCAATGTGGCCTTCTTAATGTTGTCATCCATGACTCCTTGGGCTTCCCACACTGCCCTTACCATGAACCAAAACTAGTTCGGATCCTCATTCCCTACTCCTTTGAATACGAGTAGCTTGATCATGCTCACCATGCTAAACTATAGGTTTGGTGGAGGTGGGGTGGTTGAAGATGGAGGTGAAGTAGGTGAAGTGGGTGATGGCATAAGTGGAGGTGATAATTGTGGAATGTGCTGCCTTATCAAACTGACTGCACATCTCAGGGAAACCCGAGCGTGCTCTTCCTCGCTTGCTCGTGGGGGTGAAATTAAAGGACCACTTCCTAACCCTTCAATCCCTTTGTAGATATTTCTGCTCACCGTCCCTAGAGAAAACGTCGTTCTACTTCGCTATAGCTCAAAGTTGTGTCTATCACAAACTCAGTGATAAACCCCCTATTATCTGGTCAAGCAAATGGTCCACGGCCCACACGATGTTATCTTATAATGACTCTAGTCTGCATACTAACTCCAAAGTCCACACTATCGGTTGATCAAGCTTGTACCTTTCCTAGCTATCAGCTATCCTCGCGATCTAATCATACAACTCTGGAGAGAAGGTTGCGAAGAAGATCTCGTGGATTTTTGTATATACGTAGTGATCCAGCCACCCCTTCACAGATATTTGTGCAGTCCTATTTTCCTAAGTTACGAACCCATGAAGCTTCTGATCCAACCAATCTTCAATCTCCTTCTTCATAGGGTTCCATTGTTCCGACATCAGACATCCCTTAGGCAGATCCTGGTCCCGGCAACGAAACCATTTGTTGGCTTGTTGGGGCCTGACCTAAGTTCAGAAGTGATTTAGCCAAACAAATCCCGAAACTACCAGCCCTTTTGGCAATAGTCCACAAAGCGTGGACTAAGGTCTCACTCGAGGTAGTATGGGAGGGTGTTGAACCAGGGTTTCCGCACCCTTGGGATGTCTTGATGGGTCTTGGAGGGCTTGCGATTCCACTCTACACACTGCACTACTTCCGCTCAGCTGTCTGTCCAATGCAACTACCTTCACGCAGCTTAAATAAAGAGCGTGAATGCTCTTTACCATTTATTGTGCTTATTATTATTATAGATATTGAATTAAATTAAGTGGACCCAACATTTTCATTTACCATTCAGCATAAACAGACATGCACACAATCATAAACTGTCAATAGATGCATAAAAAGAAGTATAAAAGCTGATATGCGATGTTCCGAAACCAACTTATCTTTATTAATGCTTTTCCAGTTACAATCCTCTTCCAATCCTGTGCACACAGCTGTAGAGCCTATTCTTACTACTACCAACCATGACTCAGACTTATAGAATCAGAGCGAATTTTACATTCAAAAACCCGTATCACTTCCAAACAGAACTAAAAACTACTTTCTACCCTTAGAGCTCTATTTATACATTCCCATGGTCCGCAAACCATGGGTAGGCTGACACATTCTATATTAAATTACAATATGTTAGGGTGGACTACCCTAGACTCTTGTGCTTCGGGCCCACATTTTGCAAGGTCTTTACATTACATTGACCCAAAACTGGGCTTTAAGCCCCAAAAATATGCTATGGGGGGATCCGTTGCCCAACAGACCTTAACATGCAAAGATGAGATTTAGGATTTCCTTTAAGGTTTATTGAACTAAGGACTCCTTCCCCAGTATGGCCGCCACTATGTTATCACTCTAAAATTTCCCTGGGGTTGTCATGTTGTGTTCAAAGAAATGATAGAGGTAACCACAAAGCTACTTTTGAGATCAGGATCTAGCCTTCCTAATGCTCAGAGAGGGCTCTCTCTTAATGATTTAACTTTGTTGAGTTAATTGATTTTAGGCTAGTTATTTAAGCTTGATTGGGTTTTGATTTGATTTAGTGGTGGAATGACTGATTCAAATGGATAGATAATTGTCTTTTTACCATTGGGCCATGGAGTCCAAATGTCAATAAAATGGGATTGAATCAAGTTCTAAAGATAGTGTTCATAGGGCAAGGTAGTTGAGTAAATTCAGATGTTGTAGGCTAGATGGTGAAGTGGTTTTTCAAATGGGGTCAAGGAGCAGTTAAGGATTCCTTAAACCAGATAATGTGGGAAATGAAAGAGGTCAATCGAAACTAGGGAGCAATGAAGAATTCCCTACTCTAGATATCAGAGGAAACATAAAAATGAATAGCTGTTCAAGACAGAGTGTACTTAAATAAATTCTGTAGTAATATTCCAGTTATTTCATTCAAATTGGAAAACATGTATGTATGTGAAATAATTAAGAGAATAACAATTTAAAAAATTAAAGATACTTCCATGAAGTGGCCCAACACATGAATCTTGTAATGCAATGCCTTTATTACTCAGTCTAGTCTACTGATTTGAAAATGTTACAATAAATCCTCAGGTTTTCAGATCAATACAACTATAGAAATGTTTAGAAATCCACATTCTATACTTTGAATTATGAAGTATTTATACAAAAAACTGTTACAAAATATCCTAAACTGTTTTAGGAATTATTAAAGGGAAATAAAACATCATCATGAAAGAATATAGAGACACCTAGGAGAATAAAAGGCTAGTTATTCGTTCTTTTACTAATTTTGTTGTTTGTTGTTTTGATCTTTTGCTGCTTTTTCTCTTTGGTTGTTTCTCTACGCTGGTTGTCTTTTTACTCTGCCTTTTGATTGATACTCTTTCATGTTTAAACTCTGTTTTTCATTTGATACTCTTTGACGTAGCTGATCTATTGTTTTACCTTCACTGCTCTATATTCATTGTTTACCTTGCATTTTTAAAGTAAATCATTCAACTTTTCCCAAGTCTCTGCATCTGGTAATTTAGTATTTACCATTCTCCTATAGAATTCATCAGTTTCTGTGTATTTTTCAAAAGTGGGCTTGCTTAGAAAAAGATTTTTTACCTCATGCTGGAGCTAAAAGAGGTTCTCAAAAGTCTGATGAAGGACTTTTCCTATAGGAATTCCTTTCATGGAGGAATTGTTGGCTTGTTCCTTTGCCACTTATCTAATTTTCTTATCATAGTCTTCATGTGGCATCAACCTATTGTTAATCACCAATGGATTAGGTAGATATTTCTCCCTCATAGCATCAAATTTAAACATGAACCTGGCTATTGCTAGCTCCATTGTTTGGAACTTCTCCTCAAGTTGTATCATTAGGTTCCTCTTTGTGATTACCTTCTTTACCTCTATTATGGTATCAGTTCTGTCAGCTATTCCAAGCTCCTGCAATTCATACTTGTTCTTTGAGTTAAGGAACTTGATCATTCTTGAGGCTTCTTCTGCCATATTTCCAAGTTCAGCTCTAACCCTTTGAATTGCCTCACTAACCTCTTTGACCAAATCGTTCTGCTCAAATATCACCTATATAGATGGCCAAATATCATTGACTGAGTCAATGATATTGGCCCATAAAAGTTGTTTTGCTTGGGCTAGTGGCTCTTTCAATGTTAATTATTTCTCCAACTTTTGTATCCTTTCATTTAACCTATTTGACTTCTGAGCTTCATTCTTATGCATGATTTCAGCCAGTTTCTTTTCATCCTCTAGACTTTTTATTTGTTCCTTAATTCTATTTATTTCAATGGTTTGGATGGACATATCTTCCATGGCTTTGATCGGTTTACTTGCTTCATCACTAGGATGAGCTACTACTATTGTTGAACTTATCACTGGTGTAGTTGTTGATGCAGTTGGAAGTGTTGTAGCTAGTGGAGCTGCTAGGGTCAATGAAGCTGCCAACATAGAAGGAACTGTTGTAGTCACTGTAGGAATAGCAGTAGCAGTAGCTACTTCAATGGTGGCTTGTCTCTCCTATACTAACTTATCTATTTAATTCTCGATTACTTTTAGTTGAGCATTTAACAACGGAATGACGTCCATCATCTCATATTTTTTGCTTTGGCTCTCTAGAAGTTCCTTGGCCTGTGGATGTTCAGAAGGAGGCAACTTTAGCTGCTTCTTCAATGCAACAACGTCTTCATTTTTCTTCTTTATGAGAATTTCAGCTGCCTTGATGTCATTTGGATTATATCCAATCTCAATAACCAAATCTTCTAGTGATTTGATTCTATTATCCTTTTCTTGTGAGGATGCCTTCTCTAGTTTAAACTATGTGTTGATATTGTCTAGATAATTTTGAATTTTTTGTACACTCATCGTCTTGTTGGTCATTGTTGAGTATATCATTTCTCCCACCTACTTATGAAATTCAATCTGATCTATGGGATGAACATCCCAAGCAAAAACTTCAAATTCCGTCTTTCTGTAATCTGCTAATGACTTAGGTTGTTGTACTGTAGGCTGCAAAAAGGTCATTTGCATTTTCCCTGTTTCAATATCAAAAGCTGAAAGTAACCTATTATGATTGCTAGGAGTCTGTTTGAAGAACTGAACATAGGTTTCAGCTTTTAATGCCTCATTTCTCAACTTGATTTCTTTCTACTTACCTTTATATCTTTGTCTTTATCCACTAGTTTGCTGGATGAAGAGACTTCGATACTAAGTTCCTTCTAAATACTCTAAGTATTAGAGGTGGAAGGCTGATGAGTTTCCTCTGAAACTATTGGAGTTGTGTTCTCTCTGAGCACTGTACCTGTATCAATGATTTGAAGTGTCTCAACTATCTCAACTATCTCTTATTGCTCATTTATAAGATTTAGCTTGGGATTCTTCCCATACATGATTTCAAACCTGTCATCTGTAGTATACTTGTTTGATCAAGAACCTTCTTCCCTAGTCCTTTTTGCACTTCTGTCCTATAGGGTTGGAGTATGCATAATGGAACTAGTATCCATTTGTTTCTCCATATCTATGAAGGTGTTTTCCATCCACTCTGACTGGTTGGCATATTTTTCAATGTCTGGCCTAGACTCGTGCATGAAAGGGCTTAGTTAAAATCATGTCTTAGTTTGTTTATGACTCCTAAAGGGTCATATTACCATTTGAAACTGCTACTGAACTTCATTTCCTGTAAACATTTTTTTGCTTCTTCTCCAACTTCCCTATTATTATAGATAAAAGGAGAAATCTGGTTTTTTATTTTGACTTGTGTTTTCTTCCTAGCTGATAGAAAATTCACATCATCTGAATTTACAATATTCTTGATATAATCTAATGCAAATATCCTCATGGGGAGATATTTGGGCAGCTTATAGGGAGTGAGCTGGAATCCACATATCCTAATTTTAGTGTGGTCCTGGTATAGATACCAGTTTCCTATTCTACTATTTTTAGACAACTGCAAAACTCTCTTTATTTCATCACTAATCCTCAGTTGATTGCTAATTCTTAGCATATTAACAACTGGATGAACAAAGGAATCAATGAACTCCTTATAGCTGAAAACAGTGGAATATTTTTGGATTAAGGGTGTCCAAAAGATAAGAGATCTAGGATGGCCCTTAGTGTCTAGCTTCTGGATGTTAACTAGAAACCTATCTGATTGGAGATATAAGAACATGTGGAACAATACTGAAGAGTATTTGAATACTATTTCATTTGGAAATGTGATCAATTGATCATGGATTCTATCTGCTAAGAACTGAGCAAAATTGAAAATTGTAGCTGGAGGCTTGCCTGGGCAAAAAATAGAGAGGAAAGCAAGTATATGCTCATCTACATGCTCATCAGTGGTATATCCTAGGATACAAGAGAGCATGGTTGCAATTTGTCTGGCCCTCTCAGAGAAAATGGTTGCAGAGTATGGAGGACTGTTTGTAGGAATATGAGCCTCTTCTAGGATGAAAGTCTAAAACATTTGAGACCTTTTGGGAAGGTCCAGCTTTAAGTGGAGTTCAAGTAGGTTTTCAATGGAAAATGGGGTTTCATTTGGCTTTGGTTGGATATTCAACATTTGGTTTATTGACTCTTCAGTGATTGTCGATATAATCTGTTGATTAGGAGAGACTATGGCTCTTTGGCTTGGGATATAGTAGAGTTGGCATAGGTGGATGATTTCAGGGAACTGGTATACCTGTGGGAACAAGTATTTGGGAAAATTTGATTCCCATAGATGAATGTCATCATTTTGGTTTAGGAATTTATCTTTACTCCAGCAGTGGAGTTTTAATAGATGGCTAGGGGAAACAATGTTTTTGATCTAGAAATATTTGTTAGCCAGTGGGAGTTAGTCAATATCCAGGTGAGGGGTTTGTAGGGGTTTTTCATTTATAATTCTTTGGGAAGCCATGGTTTTGTTTATTTTATTGAATTAATTACTATTTGGCTTAAGGAGAAAGCTTTAGAACCTCTGGAATAGTGCAAAAGGTGAATACAGTCTGTAGGAAAGGGCTTTTGGATGCACAATGGGTTTCTTTAGCTTGTCAAGGTTTTTTAATTAGTTCAAATAATTAACCATTTATAAACACTATGCAGAGCTTAACTACAGGGCCTTTTTGGTTCTTTCAAGAATACCTAGAAAAATGAAGATTTATTGTCCAGTCAGGGTTCTATGGGAGTAGTGGAGGCTTTCTGAGGGTTGAATTGTCTTGATACTACTTCAAATTGGTTTCTACAATGTCTTCTGGTTGTAAGTGGGGTTATAACAGTTGAGTAGAGCTTCAGGGTTTAGAATTGTTCTTCAGAGGTTTCTTGGTAACAGAATAACAGTGAAAAGGGTAGAAAGGGTGAACTTTTTGGTTTTTAACCAACAACGGTTAATTTTTGGGTGCGGGGTTAATGTTTGAACAATAGGTGATTTCCTCATTATGCGGGAAGGTGGTATTATGGATTATTGCACCACTTTTGAGTGTAGGGTGGTATTTTTTCAGAGCACACGATATAACATGGGGCTGCCACGTAGAAAAAAGGTGATCGGGAAAAACCATGAATCTCACGTACTTTTGGGATGCTAATGATTGGATTTGGGAGCTTGCAATATGGGATGTGGACCGTCGGATCTAGAAGTGGGTGATTGAAGGGTTATCATGTGGGGGAGTTTTGAGGGATGAGTCGGGGATTGATTGGCGGGGCCCGGGGTTAAATAGTGCAACTGGTTAAATATATACAAAGGTTTTGTGAGGGTCGGGGAATTATAAAGTGGGCAGTTTGAAATATATAAAGCAGGACTATTAGTTAGAATAATATAAGGGTTAAGTTAAAAGGGTATTGGGGAGGGTTTTTCAATGGGGCCCGATACATTTAACTTTTTAAACTTAGGATAAGGGGGTTTTAGTGGGTTTAAATGGAAAAGGGAAATTAATAAGGGGAGAATGATTTTTCAAGGGTAATGTCTAGGGAAAGGTGTGAAATAAAGGGGAAAAGGGTTAAAATGAAGGGAAAGGATTTTTTACAATGGAAATGTGTTAGAATAAGGGGAAATGAAAAGGGAAGGGTCCTTTGGAATCAAGAAGGGGAAAAACATTAGGGAATGGAAAGTAATGAAGGGGTAATGAAGGGAAATTAATAAACTAGACATGTAGGGGTTTAATGAAATGAGGGGAAATTAATGAATAAGCTTTAGTATTCAGGCCCAAAATTATACAAAACTTTTTAGGGTAAATATCCAAAGTAATATATGACTTTTGTGAATGTGTTTTTTCTTTAATAATTCCTCCTACACATGAAACATAGGATTAAGCATAATCTAGGTGCATTTGAGCTTGCAACCTTGTGCACTCCAAAACCTCTTTTACCTACCCTTTATTTACCCTAGAATTTTCTCTTCATTCATTGTGTGCATTTGAGCTTGCTGACCCTTTATTTCTTTTTTTGTAAGAAAACTATCTAATTCTAATCTTATAACTTCCAATAGCTTAGATTAAATTGTTGAGCTCATTATTATTCTCTACCTAACTACAAATCCCAAAACTACCGGCCCTTTTGGCAACAGTACACAGAGCGCAGACTAAGGTCTCACCCAAGGTAGTATGGGAGGGCGCTGGAACTAGGTTTTCGTACCCTTGGGATGTCTTGATGGGTCTTGGAAGGCTCGTGATCCCACTCTATGCACTGCGCTACTTCCGTGCAGTTGTCTGTCCAGTGCAACTAACTTCACGCAACTTAAATGAAGAGTGCGAATATTCTTTACCCCATACTGTGCTTATTATTATTATAGATATTGAATTAAATTTAGTGGGCCCAACACTTTCATTTACCATTCAACATAAATAGACATGTGTGCAATCATAAACTGTAAATAGATGCATAAACAAAAATATAGAAACTGTATGCGATTTTCCAAAACCAACTTATCTTTATTAATGCTTTTCTAGTTACAATCCACTTCCTACCCTGTGCATTCAGCTGCAGGGGTCTGCGCACACAGCTGCAAACTCTACCAAGCCTCTGCGCACACAGCTGCAGAGCCTATTCTTACTACGACCAACACAAACTCAAACTTACAAACTCAGAGAAAATTTCACATTCAAAAACCCATATCACTTCCCATCAGAACTAAAAACTACTTTCTACCCTTAGAGCCTCACTCTATTTATACATTCCTATGATCCGCGGACCATGGGTAGGCCGACACATTCTATATTAAATTACAATATTTTAGGGTAGAATACCCTAGACTCTTGCACTCCGTGCTTGCATTTTGTAGGGTATTTACATCACATTGACCCAAAACTAGGCTTTAAGCCCCAAAAATCCACTATGGGAGGATCTGCTACCCAACTGACCCCCAACACAATCATTGTGACTCGTCCTGAGTCACTCAGCTGGTGTGTTGATCTTTGCACGAAGTTCATCCAGAAAGCTCTGTGCTTCACTTATGGTGGCAACGCACTCCTCCATTGTCCACTATATCAGCTGGGTGCAACTCTCTGATGCATCATCATCAAGGGCACCTTCTTGCCTTAGCCTAGATGCATTCTGCATCTATGCTAGCTTTTCCTCGATTGTGTCGATTACTAGGAAGGCTTCCTCGAGCCAAGGTTGAATGCATGCTTTCAACATTTCTTCTTTCTAGCGTACATCATCCACCTGTTCCTTGAGAGCCTAGGCCTCCTTCATTCTAGTAAGGCACTAAGTAAGGGCAACCATTTGTGCGGTCCCCATGACATTGTCAAATGCCTGCTGTAGCTACCATGCTTCTACCTCTAGCTACTGTATGGTTGGATCTTCCTGCAATAAAGTGAGGGTGAGGAGGGACTGATCCAACAATCTTGTGCAGTCCTGTACCACGTGCTCTATCACTACCAACCCTGATTGAATGGCACGGTGGCATTGCTCTCTGACTTTCGGGGGTGTAGAGAACTACGACTGATCTACAAGTTCAACTCCAACTGAACTTTCGTGGCCTCCTCTTGGGCCCTACAAAATCCTGCCTCCATGTGATGAATCTTTCTAGCTGCTAGGAGTTCTGATGGCACAACCAGTTCTGGTATGCTACTACAGGCCTCCTCCATGACCTGTTCCAATCCTTGGTTGTGTACAACCAAGTCGTCGCGTTATATACTCATCTGCTCCAGATTTCTCTTTTGTTCCATTAAGAACTGGAGGCCGCGGCCTTCCCTGGCACGGAGCTCAGCGGTTACCCCATCCTGCAGCTAGTATAGGGTTTCCTCGAGAAGGGTGGCCAAATTCAACCCCCAACCCCTCATGTCACCTTTAGCTTCTGCTAATACAGTGCCTAATGGTAACACAAAAGTTTTTGTTGTGTGGGCTTGCAACATCTGCTCAGCTTCGGCTGCATCTTTCGCCAGGTGCGGTGTCATCACTCCTGGGGGTCACACTTGTAATGCCTGCAATTAAGCTATGAGCGCCCCCAACATAGTTGTCTGCTCCATCAGCAACTCTTCCAGAGCATCCTTAGTGGCATCGCGAACTAGTTCGCTACTGTTAACAAGGTCTCCCTCAATGGTCTTTTTTGTCTTTGTCTTTTTGCGTGCGGTTGTCTTCTCCTGAATGCGCGACCTCTTGAGTTGGGTCTATTTGTTTGTTAGGTCTAGGCATTCCTATGTGTCAACCTCCCCTTGTATGTCCTACTCCTTGAACACTTCCTAACCTTCCTTGGTCTTTTTGGTGGACGTGATTGTAGTTTGTGCCATCTGCTCTATTATTGCTACCTCAGCTTCCTTCTGCTACGTGGTCGCTTCCTATTCTTGACGCTTTCTCTCCACCAGCTTCGTGATGTGCAGCTTAGTCTCCCTCTTCCTTTGCTATGCTGTGATCTTCTCCAGTTCTACCAATTTTGAGGCATGCCACTCTAGAGACCATGACGTGATCACTTTGAAGATTGCGTCATCTATGGCAATGAATGACAATTTTACCCATGCTCGGGCTAGATCCTTGCGTGCCCGGATATATAAGCTATGCATACCCGCCTTGAATTCTGATGCACTTTGTAAACTATTATATATTGTCGGGGACAAGCACGGCCCACAGTTGATCCATGTTCATAAGCTAACCTCTACAAATTCCCAAAACACTTTTATCTCACGAATCCTTGTTGTGTCTTTCGTTGCCCAGAGCGAGGTGTACCTCACGGCCTCGGGTAGGTTCCTCTCAATGTGTTGGGTCCCTATAATACTAGTGATTACCCCATTACTATTGTAGTTGTACCCCTTATTAATATTATTGTGCCCCTATTGCGCCCCTATTTCCCCCATATTGTTATTACTATGCCCCATAGAATCCCTCTATTGTTATTTTTGTGGCTTTATATT
>APFE030372864.1:1815-15983 GCA_000404065.3 Pinus taeda
GAAGGCCCTTCTCTCCAATATGTCCAAGCCTTTGATGCCACAACATGGTCTTCTCTCCAAAGATCACTAGATTTTCTGCTCCACTTTCAGGAACCACAAAATTGTTGCACCCATCAACAACCGTGCTACCTTGCAGCTTGTAAAGAGTTCCAATCTGAACTCCCCGCATAAATACCAGTTCTCCCTGAACCATTTTGCAGGTATCCTTCTTGAACACTGTTTTTACACCAGCATCATCCAGCTTGCTTACAGAAATCATATTTCCATCCAATGCAGGAATATGTAGAACACCCGGAAGTGTTCTAACCCTTCCACCTTGCAACTTCAACTTTACCTTTCCACAACCAACGATTCTAGCCTTCCTATCGTCCACTAAGAAGACATAACCACCATCATATTTCTCATACTCGCAGAACCACTCTCTATGGGGAATGAAGTGAAAGGATGCACTTGAGTCAATCAACCATGCCTCATGATCTACATGTGTACTTGAAGAAAACAAGTACACATCCCCACCTTCATCTGAGGTGGTTTTGACCTTTGCAAAGGGAGCATCATCAGATCCCTTTCCTTTGTTAGGAGCTTTAGATTTATAGTCCCTTTTATAGTGCCCTTCCTTTCCACATTTCCAACACACCACCTTTATAGGTTTTCCTGGAGATTTAGATCTCCCTTTAGATTTAGATCTCCCACTCAATGACTTATTTTTTTTTTTGTTCTAGGACCGTCCTCATACAGACAAGGCATCACCATTTTGGCTGTCCATATTTTTATGTCTCATCTCCTCCATCAGCAAGGATTAGACTATGTCATCAAACTACAAGGCAGTTGCATTGCTACCTATTACAATAACCAGAATATCCCACGAATCTGGTAGAGAACACAACAAACTAATGTGCTTATCTTCATCTGAAATTTTGATATCAACAAATGATAACTGACTTACCATAGTATTAAACACATTCAGATGCTCTGTCACCGAGTCTCCATCTTTCATCCTTAGGTTGTACAACTTTTTTCACAAGAACAATTTATTCACCAGAGACTTAGATTGGTACAAAGTCCCTAACTTGTCCCATGAAGCCTTCACCATAGCTTCCCCTGATACATTCAGCAATACTGAATCTGAGACACATAATCGTATTGTGCTCTTTGCCTTCCGATCCAACTTCTTCCATTCTTCATCAGTCACTCCCATTGGTTTAGTACCTAGATCTACCGCGATGCACTAATCTTTATCCACCAACAAATCCTCCATCTTAAGTTTCCACAACTCAAAATTCTAACCATTAAATTTCTCGATCTCTATCTTTCCACTGCTCGCCATCTTCTTTTACCACTAGAATCAATCTTACAGATCTCCCACTGAACAGGGTCTACCATAGGCCCGAGCAAAACCCCTCAGGAACAAAGGCATCCCCTTGAAGCCAAAACAACTCTGATACCAAATGTAGGTTTTAACCTCGTACAGAAATTACCTGGATAAGAATTCTAAAACACAGAAAATAAACAATGTGAGAGCATAACACATAAAACACATTTACACAGAGATTTCCCCTGGATCCCAAAATTGGGATTACCAGCTTGATTTTTTATTATGTTCCTTTTAATGTTACAATACATATTTATACATGCCGAAGCATCTAATACCATGGACCGAAAACCATCGCGTCCAAAAACATGTGTGAAAATCATGCACAAAAACATAGGTGGATCCCCCCTACCTAACATAGGGTCCAAAACCAAAATTTTCTAGGGCGCTGCCCCAGACCCCATAGAGTGGGGTTACCTGCACCCCTCAAACCCCCAATGACTCCCCCCGCTACGCAATCGACACAACAAGGGGGGGTGTCTGCCCCCATCCTAATCCCCCAGTTAACTACATGGGCTAGTCGTGGAAAGAATATAACACAACCCAACACTTAAGGCCCAACATCTTTCTCCAGGCTCATCGTCGGCCCTTTGATCTCCTACATCACCCTTTTAGGACCCAGCATCATTCTTTTAAGGTCATTTTTGAACTGGACGTGAGCCTAAAAGGCTTTGGCCCCCCTCCTAGACCCTAAATGACTTCCCTGAGGGCTTGTTGTGGGATTTTCCAACCCTTTTTCATAAGTTCACATCTAATAATAACACTCACTAAAGTACTCTAATCTCAAATCACTTGGTGTTGAATAATTCAAGTTTCTTTGGGCATCTTGATCTAGTTATCTTTCTTGGTTGGAATTAAGTAACATTGGCATAAGATCATTAATAATCATGTTGTAGAATCATCATTGGAATACCTTGAGTAATTGTGATTGACATCTTTGTGTTGAGCATCGTTAAGAGATTGCTTCATAATCTTGAGAAGCTTGGATAATTTTATTGTTTAACATCTTGAGTTTTATCAGTTATCATTCTAAGTAAGAATCTATTAACATTGGTCATTGACATATCTTAATTTGTCTCGAGTATTTTTCATTGTTGAAATATGAAAAGTGTTCTAATCTTGCTATCATTGACTAAGCATCTTGTGGAAGATAAGTTTATCTTTGGCGCTTAATAATTGACACATTCTTGGTAACAATATTGTTTTCAATTTATTGATAAGTCCTCTTGTCATTAGATATTAATCATAACTTCGAGAGGAGCCACAGTCAACCACGAGACTACGCGTAGCATCAAAGCCATGGCCCTAGGAGGGGGTCGCGAAAAGGACCCACCCTTTCCACCTGAGCTAGCTGCATTCCTGGATCTAGTTGCGACCTGCAATAAATGGCTGACAACCGAAAACCAGCAAAAGTTTGTAAAAAAAATGAAATCCATCCCCATAGTTGCTCTGCTGACTGAAGAACCCTACAAAGCGGCATTAAACCTAGCAGAACGAGGGCTTATTGGACAGCTCACAGGCTTATGGCCCTCGCCTAAAGCTGTAGATGCCTGGGTGCAAAGGAACTGGCAATCTCTGGTCAAGGAAGGAATAAAAAGCCATTTCGTTGGCAAAGGCTTCTTTGTATTCATATTTGAGGCAAAATAAGATAGGAACCTCATATTCAGAAACATCTCGTACTTCATGGGGCCTCAAGATCTGTATCTGAATCAATGGACTCCAGACTTCGATTCGACTTAGGATGTGCCCTCGGTTGTTTCGGTCTGGGTGTGATTTCCCCATATACCTCTGCACTGCTGGAACCCTAAATACTTAGAAGCCATAGGCAACAAACTCGATAAATACATCGACCAAGCAGAAAGAAGAGATCAATACCCCTGTGCAAGAATTTGCGTAGAAGTAGACCTAAAGGAAGGTCTCCCTGAAGCTATTAAACTCACGGTGACTGACTGGACACACATACAAGTGCTAGATTATAAGCAACTTCCATTTAAATGCCAAAATTGCCATGGCCATGGGCATTTTTCCAAGCACTATAAAAACAAATCAGAAGATGGAGCTGAGAAGGAGAAAGAAGATCAATGGACTCAGGTTCAGAAATTAGGAACAACTAAGCAAAGCATCAGGAACAAAGGGAAAGCCTTGCCAACTGGGAGGGGTGTCCCCCCCTGAAGCCCAAGCAGAAGGAATTTCAGTCCCACCAAGAGCAAACATACCCACAAACCCCTTTAAAATACTTAGCACACCAGAAAAACTCCAAGATCCAGCAGATAAAGAGGATGAACAACAGGCTAACAACATGGAAGAAAAAAAAAAGGCAAGAGGAAATAATCATGTTCTAAAGAGAAACCCCAAAAGGTGCCTCTAGCTCCCCAACCTATGTAGATATGACAAGGATGAAAACCCTAGAGATATCGGGATCCTCAAAAGATGAAACAACTGAGAGGCCCTCGAAAAGAGTGAGGAGGAAAACTCACAGAGAGGCCAAAGAAGAAGAAGCAGCGAGAAAAAAAATGCAAGGTAGCCAGGGCACCATAGAGATGTCTATCAGAATAAATACTAGAACCAGGCCTCCCAAGGGGGGTGTTTCCCCAACCCTATCCAATAAATAATGCGATTAGTCTCTTGGAATTGCAAAGGACTGGGGAATCCATCAAAAGTTGAAGCAGACAAGAACCTACTGAAATTAGAACTCCCCAATATCCTCATGCTCCAAGAGACTAAAATAGAAGGCAAAGCCCTTCTTGAAATCAGCAAAGGAAAATGGAAAGCAAAAGTTGGAAAAGTGATCAGCGCCAAAGGTACATTTGGTTGGATAGTGACTCTCTGGGAGGCTGACAAGTTTCAGCTTGAGATATCCTTTCAGACGTAGCACTGGATTTACACCGAACTTCGACACCTCTCAAGTAAGATAAACTTTGCTCTCTTTAATCTCTATGTACCTATCCTATATGCAGAAAAGGAAAATTGTTGGCAAACTCTGACTGATTTTTTGGAAGCTTACTCCCTCAAGAATATAATTATTGCAGGAGACTTCAAACTAATCCTAGGCCCAAAGGAAAAAAGAGGATGAACTAGTAGCAGGGACCACTTTCTTCCCTTAGTGGAAAACCTAATTCAACAATGGGATTTATTGGACTTCAAGCCAAAAAAAGGGCTTTACACTTGGACAAATAACAGAATAGGGGAGGAGCACATATTAGTCAGGTTGGATAGATTCCTTCTCCAGAGCTCCTTCCTCTATGAGAATATGATCATATTAGTCAGGTTGGATAGATTCCTTCTCCAGAGCTCCTTCCTCTCTGAGAAGATGATCATTCATTTCCACAAAAATTCTGCCAAAGTGGAATTTAGACCATAAACCTATCGTCCTTCTGATGGAAGAAGAAGAAAACCTGGGGCCAATCCCCTTCCATTTCAGCCCATTATGAGCAAACAAAGAAGGGTTTTTGGATACAATGAATAAGGCATGGTCCATTCATTTTCCTGTATAACCCAGCTATGTTTGGGAGCAAAATATAAAGGCCACCAAAACAGGCCCAAAAAAATGGATAAACAAGCCCACAGATTCTCCCACTACCCAACGAAACAGAACACAAAGCAGTTGTTGGATCTGCAAATGGGCCTGGAGATCCAAGACATTACCAGCGCATAAATTAATAACGAACAAGAACACCAAATTAGCACCCTTCGGACATTCAAAGAGGAGGAAGAATACTTGAGGCTCAGGTCACGTAATCTCTGGCTTGCGTCTAGAGACAAAAACACAACCTTCTTCCACAAGCAAATTCGAATTTGTCTCTCTAGAAACCACATAGCTGAAATCACCTTGCCAGATGGGGTTGTTCTCAAAGGCACAACTTTGATAAAAGAGGTGGAAACCTCTCATTTTTAGCTGATGCTCAAAGAAGAAGGCGGGAAGGATGATGAGGAAGCTCATGACTTCCTCAAGCAGGTTGCAAGGATGGTTAACGAGGAGGACAACACAACACTCCTAAAATCATTCACTGAAGACGAAATTAGCAATGTCATATGGAAGATGGAACCATACAAAGCCCCAGGACCTGATGGATTCTCCATGCACTTCTATAGAATCTACTGGGACATCATAAAAGCTGATTTGTACCGAATGATCAAAGTATTCATCCGAAAAGCCAAAGTGGGAGGAAGCATAAACTCCACCTTCCTAGCTCTAATTCCCAAAGAAGCCAATCCAGAGGCATTCAACAGATTCAGGCCAATATCGCTATATAATGCATCCTACAAAATTCTCACCAAGTTACTTGCAAATAGAATAAAGCCTTTGCTGGAAAAACTCATCTCACCCAACCAAGGAGGGTTTGTCAAAGGTAGGAATATCTTGGACAATGTGATACTGGTGTAGGAAATCATCCATTCCAGCGATCAACACAAAGAGAAAGGTATGCTCATCAAATTGGACATGGCGAATGCCTTCGATTGATAAGGCACTATTTCCTCCTCCAAGTTCTTTCTGCATTTGGTTTCAGTTTTGAATTTATGAAATTGATTAAAGCATGCATTAGAGAACCTTGGATAGCCACTCTAGTAAATGGTAGGCTGACAGAATACTTCAAAGCTTCAAGGGGAATCAGGCAAGGTTGCCTTCTATCCCCCTTCCTGTATATTTTGATGGCAGACTCTCTAAGCCGAAAGCTCACAGCTGAGAAGCTCAATGGGTCACTTCTTGGTATCAGGACGATATTTGGAACAACCCCTATGAATCATGCCCTGTTCACCGATGACTTTATCCTTATGGGAGTAGCCTCCATTAAAATAGCAAGAGCCTTCAATGGCGTAGTCCAAAGCTTCTGTAGAGTCTCTGGAGCTATGGTCAATAAGAGGAAAAGTGCAGTGTACGGATGGGCGGTAGACCAACAAACTATACTCAGGATTGCCCATACCCTGGGCTTCACCAGCTATGTCTCTTGGGAGAAATTCAAGTATCTTGGCCTGCCTTTAACCTTGGGTATCAGTAAGGCCCCTCATTGGATGGAAATCATCAACAAAATCAAGGAACAAATGACTTCTTGGGGCGGATAGTGGCTTACCACAGCCGGGAATCTCACTCTGATCAAGTTAGTTCTCTCATCCCTTCCTATCTACCAGGCTTCATTCCTTTTAACTCCAAAAATGATCACCAAACAGCTAGCAAAACTGATTCGAAATTTTCTATGGCAAGGAGGAAAGGGGAACCAAAAAAAAATCACATAGTAAGCTGGGACATAGTAAAAAGGCCAATATCTAAAGGTGGACTCCAGGTAAGAGATCCCGGGTTGGCCAATTTGGCAATGGGAGGTAAGATCCTCTGGAAAATCTTCTCAAATCAAAGACACCCTGTAAGTCAATTTCTAATTAAAAAAATCTTCTCATACTGTCAATACAGAATATGGAAGAAGGAGCTTCCCACAAAGGAACGATGTTGTGGAAGCTATGCAGCCAAGGTTGGAAGTTCTTTAAAGACTAGCTCTACATAATACCATGAAATGGGAAAAGAAATTGATTGTGGGAAGACAATATCATGGGCATCCAACCCATAAATTGTGCACCGGAAATAGAAGACTTGCATAAATGGCTCATTCAAAAAGGTATCCACAAACTTGTTGACATATGCACTTGGGATTCAACAGGGAACTGGAGTAATTGGGCCCTCCATCACCCCCCTGACTAGATACTCCCTAAACTCCATCAATTACTAGCTAAACTCACTGGTCTAGCTCCTGTGCATCTCCATTCGAGGGGCAAGTGGGGCTGGGGGAAGACCGGAGCTTACTCAGCATGGCTGCGCTTTGTAGCTCTACAAGAACAACAACATCAGATCCATACTACAAAGCTTTGGCAGCATGTTTGGGACCCATTTGGACTCCCAAAAATCAACTTCTTCTGCTGGATTCTCATGCACAAAAGGACCCTCATTAGAGACAACTTAGAGAAAAGAGGAACCAATGGTCCCCAAAGATGCCATCTCTGCTGCAAGGCTTAGGAAACGATCGATCACCTGTTCATAGATTGTCCCTTTTCTCAAAGGTCTGGTTGCAAGCAATGATGGGGCTCAACGTCAAAATCCTGAAGTAGTCTTCAATTGTTAGTCTCTTCACAACTTGGAAAGAATGTTATCCTCACACTCTGAATAGCAAATAAACAAGGACCGAAATATGGAATGTAATCCAAAAATATCTGCTAGGGAATCTGGTTGGCAAGGAATGAAGCCATCTTCAACAACAAACTTCAATCCACCAACTCAGTGATAGCCAAGGCCAAAGATCTGTTGGAAACTTTTGAAAATTTACCTCATAAGTCCGAAAACTCCCTACTCCCAGAAGAACTTAGCTGGCTAGGTGAATCCCTGAGATGGGCCAACATCAAAAAGAATATCTCCTTGCCAAGCCACAATCCAGAGTGGCGACTTCAGATCCCTAAGGCGAACTTTAAAAAGTGGTGGAAAAATCAGGGCAAAGTCATGATATTCTTCGACGGAGCCTCCAAAGGAAACCCGTGGATATCAGGGGCAAGAGGAACAATTTACTCCACAGATGGGCACAAAAAGGACAACTTCATTTGGGGCCTAGGAAAAATCACCAACAACCAAGCCAAGATTCTTGGACTACTCAAAGTGTGTCAGCTGGCCCTAAGGAACAGAGGGGAAAACCTTCAAATCTTCGGGGACTTTGAAATGCTGATTAAAACCCTTACCATGGGTGACCAACTTAATAGCTCTACTCTAAACAAGACTCTTGAAAGAATAAGAAAGATGACTCAAAATTTCACTTCCTGCTCATTCTACCATGTCCTGCGAACTCTGAACAAGGAAGTTGATATAATGGCTAACAAAGGATGTTTTCTAGAAAGGTATGCTGGCAAAGAACGATGAAGAAGACGAAAGGCACCGAATTCCTTAACAAAAAAGGAGA
Organism: Pinus taeda; assembly: GCA_000404065.3. Lineage (NCBI taxonomy): Eukaryota > Viridiplantae > Streptophyta > Pinopsida > Pinales > Pinaceae > Pinus > Pinus taeda. Next base: position 10,117 of record APFE030372864.1, read on the forward strand.
GTTGAACATGAATAGAAATATGTAGAACAAAGTCTTTGGCACAAGTTGACTTTCATTGAAGAGAAAGAGTGGGAAACTACTTGATGGTTAAAATCACACAGAGTCGACAGGTAATCGGTTTATTGCTTGGGCCATTAGTGTTGGGTGTTTTAACAAGGCACAAAATTGAATTCAAATAGAGGACAACTTTGAAGGACATAGGGAGAGGTAAGCGGTTTTTATCGCACCGATTTTTGGCTTCCAGACAGTATTTCTCAAACAGACGCAATGCACCTGAGGGACTGACGCATGACTGGTCAAAACCACCCATATCACGCACCTCTGAGGTGCTAAAGGTCGAATAACGAGGGACACGAAATGCGTCGGATCTAGGTGGGGGATGATCTGACGGTTTTCGTGCGCTAGAAAAAGTGGGGTGTTAATGATGCAGGGAGTAGTAAGCAGTTTACATCACACCGCTTCTGGCTGCTAGGTAGTATTTCATGAAATGAACATGATGTACCTTAGGGTCTGACGTGTGGCAGGTCAAAACCATCCATATCGCACGCTTTTGAGGTGTTGAGGGTAGGACAGTGAGGGACGCAAAAAGCGACAGATCTGGGTGAGGGAAGATCTGATGGTTATCGCATGTTAAAAAAGGAGGGGTGTTAATGATGTGGGGAGTGGTAAGAAGTTTACATTGCACTGATTTTGGCTACTGGGTAGTATTTCATGAAATGGATGCGATGTACCTTAGGGTATGATGCGTGGCAGGTCAAAACCGCCCATATCACGCGCTTCTGAGGTGTCAAGGTCCAGACAATGAGGGATGCGAAAAACATCGGATCTGGGCGGGGGAAGATCTGACGGTTATCGCACGTTGAATATGGAGGAGTATTAACCTTGACGTGGGGTCGGGTACATACGAGTAGCTTGATTTAATGGAGGTGGGGATTGGTTATATATTAATACAATTTAATATATGTAGGTTTGTATTATTTGGATCAGGGATTAAAATATATGCGGGAATTATTTAAAGTCAGGTAAGTTTCAAAGCAACAAAGAAAAGCGGAACTGTAAGACAGGATACTCATAAGCCAAGAGCAAAGCAAGGAACACTCAGCCATTACAAAAGTTTCAAAAGCAACAACTAATCACTGGTACAAAAGCCATAATTTGCGGATTCTAGAAATCTCTCAATTGACTATAATCGAGGTTGTTTGGCCATGCCCAACCTCTTCTTATAAATAAAACTCAACCATTTCTGTTAAAAAAAAGATTAATCATAATTAAGTACATAAACACTACGCAAATCTTAAACCAAGAGTCACTCATCCTCCTTGCATAAGAATCTTAAGTCTAGTTGCATTAACATTTTACCTCCAAGCATAAGCTTGGTGGTTAGACTCCTAGGGCCACCCTTTTTCATTTTAGCTTGAAGGATTCAACACATTTCTAGTGGTTAACACAGTGACCTTGCAGTCGTTAGAGCCATAGTCTCTACAATGCTAGAGACATTTGGTGGTTGGAACATAGGTGGAGATATCGTTAATCAAGCCTTTGCTTGCTTCCCATTGGCTTCCATCCCACAACTTACTCTAAAGTCTAGTTCTAAAACTGTTGAGAGGATGATCTTACTTAGAATGGGCATATAACTAAAGGTAACCAAGATTCTTGCATCACATATAATTCTTAACATTTCACAGCATATAGGTTAGTAAAGCATCTAAGCAGTGATTGTCCATCCGGTTACTTGGACTCTAATTGATAATAAGCAAGAAATTCACTCCATAAGGCACTGGTCTCAAAGTTGAATTTATTCTAATCCTTAAATCTTGCTTAAATTAACCAATTAGCTAGGCCACTCAATCATGTCTCCTGGACTCGTTGGTTACCAAATTTTCCTCTGTATTCACATTTCCATAGGGACTAGACCCCATAGCCTGTCGTTGGGAGACAACTAGAATGGAGAGGTCAGGGATCAAAGTGACAACCCTCGACTTGAGTCATTCTCGCAGTGTCAATACAATCTGAGTGACAACAAGACCTATGATTGGTCAGGAAGATTGATCTTTAGAGAGAGAATGAAAAGTACCTCGCTCGCTAAGAGGGAGTGTTGAAAAATATGGTAGCCATGGTCAGTATTTTCATCTGAAAAAAAAAAATAAAATAAAAAATTATATAATAATAATAATAATAATAATTATATAAAAAAAAAAAAAAAAAAAAAAAAAAAAAAAAAAAAAAAAAAAAAAAAAAAAAAAATTGAATTTAAAATTTGCCTACAAAATTTATTAGGTTGGTTGGTCCCCTAAAAGGAACCCATTCAACCCCACTTGAAGGCTATATAAAGGAGATAATTTATCCTCATTTAAACACACACTCTTTGACACACAATCTATGATCCAACAAAATTAAAAGAGGGTTGAAATTTCAGGAGGAGGGTCCTCCTGAAATTTCTAGAAGAGGCCAAAATTTCATGAACATGGTTTTTGATAGCGCACTCCATCATGATTTTGGTTGTTTGTTTTTTTATTATTATGATATGTTTATTTATGATGTATAGATGAATCTGAAAACTCTCTCTCACACAAGGAAGAAATTTTCTGGGTTTTCCCCTTGTGGGTTTTGCCCTGGCTGTGTGCCTAATTTCTATGTCTTTTGTCTCATTGTTTTATGGTTACTTTACTGCTCTTTCATGTTTATTAGTTGATGTTTTCCTTCTGTATAACTGCCTAAATGATATTAAATTCTAATTCTATGCGAAACTAATGTTTAATTGATCATTGAAGTAGTTATCAAATGAAGAAAAGCCTTATTCTAGTAGGTGACCTAGAAAATCAACATTAGTGATGATTCACTATGCATGTTTGCATTCGTGTCATCCTTATCTTCGTTTTGTTGTTTTTCCATGTTCTTACAGGTCTTTGAATCTTCCAATAATCGATCCACCTACTTCTCCTCTACCTAATTGGTTGGTTATGAAGGAAATCTCATAAAGGGCTGATATATATTTGAAGATGCTACAGTTTTCTTGCTACAACCTATTTCAATTGTTGATTTTTGAATAAACATGTCTACTCTTACTAATTCAAATGGAACTGCAATGTCTATTTCAACCTTTTTTATGATCACAATATCTTCTACATGATCATGCTGGGGAGGACCATTTTTTTCTTTTTTCATGCGACATAGTTACTCTCTCTGTTTGAAGAACACTGGGTTGAGCAATAACCAATTCAACGTCATATACTCTGCCACTCATCATTTCATTTAGGGATGCGAATGGATTAACAATGTCCATCTGAGAACTTTAGACCTCAATATTTTTCTCTTCAAATTTAAGTTGTCTAGTGGCACCCATATTTGTAATATCATGGCTAATAGTTTCATTAAATGTATTGGGGATAGAGTCGATATCTGTATTCTGAGATCCACTAATCATTACCTCCTTCCAAGGCACATCTTCAAACTCTTTGCTTGCATCTAATCACAAATACATAATTCAAAAACTATATAAACTTTGTTAATGTGAAGATCTCATATGGGTCAATGCATAAATAGTCTCTTGTGTAACTATTTATGGTGCTCATAGGTTTTCTACAAGAGCTACTTAAATATGTGACATGTATTCAATGCGAGAATTGCTATGTACAAAACCCATCGTATTGCTCCCTTTGGTTGTCACATGCTCATGTTGAGCGTAGAATTTACCTAAACAATTGCCTATGTTGCGCATCCGCTCTACCTAGAGACTTTCCCAATACACAACCAAATAGTAATATACCTTTTTTCTTCATTGTTTCATGGAAACAAAAAAAATTTCCTTGTGTTTCTTGACCAATAGGGAGAGAAACATAAATTTCTTATAATTGTAGAAGAGGTACCATGTGAAAGTATGAGACATACCAAATATCATGAATAAGAATTGCTAAAAAAAAAAATTGTGTTCTCTTTATTGATGAGAAATTTTTTTGACCAAAATCCATAATTAGTTCCATTTGATTGTCGTCACTCTCATGTTGAAGGTAGAAGTAACCTAGACATTTATCCATGTTGAGCTTTGTCATTGCCAAAGATAATTTCCTAATGGGTGACCAATTAATGAAACACCCTTTTTCTTTTTTGTTTCATGGGAATAAATATGTTTTTATTCTTCGTTTTAAGTTAACTAATAGGGGGAGGAATGTAATTTTTTTATTGTGGGAGAGGTAACATGTGAAAGTATAGGACATTGAATATCATAAATAAGAATTACTAGAAAAATTTTAAATGGATTTTGGTTCTTTTATATAAGAAAATAACTTTATTTGTATGTACCTCTTTTTTCTTATTTTTGATATAGAAAATGTAATATCCCTTAGGGGAATTTACTATTAGGGTTAAAAAAAACACATGAAAATTTTATGCCAATGTCACAATGTTACTTGAAATTCAACAAGGATGATATTGAAAGCATAACATTACAAATAGGTGGTTGAGTTTACCAACACACTGGCAGTACAAAGTAGGTTACAAATACAAAGTCTTACTCCTAGGGTTGTTATATTAGCATAGCTTGCTTTACAATACTCAACAATATTTCCGTATTAGCTGTAGAAATTTTGAATAATATGACACTTATTCACAGAGATTATCCCGATTATACACTATTTGCGGAATCATGCATAATACATAACCTCCTCTATGTTGATCATCAATTTTGCGGAATTAAGAAACAATTGCATGCGCACATTGAAGCATCAATACACATATCAACACAGTATATCACGGGGAAAGCATGCAACTGAAAACCCCCAACTATCTATATATTATATTGATTGAGAACATGTAACAATACATAGTACAATACTCCTCGCAAGTACTCAGTACTATCTCCACCTGTTACACACAAACTAGCTCAGATCTTAATCAAGTCACTGGCTCAAATCTCCTCCGCTATTTTCCTGCCTCCACTGCGCAATACCTGTTGAGAATGGAATGAAGAATCAGCTCTAAATTCGTATTCCCTTTGCCTATACCATGCAATCCTCATTGGCAATACTCAATCCATTGATTGTGCAAATCTCATGCACAACTATAGTCACAACTGACAACTGTCTTGCCCTTTCACTCACCTCTAACACTTGTCTCCACTGAATTGTCATGCACTGAGTTAACTGATGATATTCTTTAGTTTATTTATGAGTTAATAATTAGTGAATTAATTAATTATTAATTCACACCACTCATCATTAGTCTATTTGTCAGTTAGACTAACTACAACCAGTTCAACTAAGTCAAACTGAACACAACTCCATCAACTCCTCATTCAACTCCACCAAACTCAATCACTTGAGTTCTAATTGAAGTCCTTCATGTAATAGCTCAACTAACCAATAAGAAAAGCGTATTTCCTTCTGGTAGTTGCATGTGCCACATCCGTAGCTTGAAGTGAAGTGCTGCAAGAGGATAAGATAACGTTTATAGTCCAAATATTATTAAGAGCTAATAATATTCGAATGTTCTATATTTAGACTGGCAATCTAAAAATAGACTCCGCCCATATGTCTAAAAATAGAAGTCCATATAATTTTACCAACATGACCAATCATCCACAAATAGCATCCTGCAACTCATAGACCATGATCCATAAGTCTAAAAATAGACATAGTCTAAAAATAGACTTTGCGCCAAAAATAGCCTGCGGGACCACTTAGTGAAGGCAACTTCTTTTCACTAAGCTCCATCATCTTGTTGCATTTTCAACACTCCCTCTCAACAAGATATGGATTATCTGCAACCCCTTATCCTGTAACTCTGGAATGTTCTGCATGCAACACATCTACCCGATCCACTTGCTCCAACAACACTTGGAACACAAACACTCCTAACTGACCCCTCTTTTG